>JAUJYZ010000569.1:40000-155000 GCA_033675265.1 Actinostola sp. cb2023 | reverse complement strand
GCTGTCTAGCTGTCTAGCTGTCTAGCTGTCTAGCTGTCTAGCTGTCTAGCTGTCTAGCTGTCTAGCTGTCTAGCTGTCTAGTCTGTCTAGCTGTCTAGCTGTCTAGCTGTCTAGCTGTCTAGCTGTCTAGCTGTCTAGCTGTCTAGCTGTCTAGCTGTCTAGCTGTCTAGCTGTCTAGCTGTCTAGCTGTCTAGCTGTCTAGCTGTCTAGCTGTCTAGCTGTCTAGCTGTCTAGCTGTCTAGCTGTCTAGCTAGCTGTCTAGCTGTCTAGCTGTCTAGCTGTCTAGCTGTCTAGCTGTCTAGCTGTCTAGCTGTCTAGCTGTCTAGCTGTCTAGCTGTCTAGCTGTCTAGCTGTCTAGCTGTCTAGCTGTCTAGCTGTCTAGCTGTCTGTCTAGCTGTCTAGCTGTCTAGCTGTCTAGCTGTCTAGCTCTAGCTGTCTATCTGTCTAGCTGTCTAGCTGTCTAGCTGTCTAGCTGTCTAGCTGTCTAGCTGTCTAGCTGTCTAGCTGTCTAGCTCTAGCTAGCTGTCTAGCTGTCTAGCTGTCTAGCTGTCTAGCTGTCTAGCTGTCTAGCTGTCTAGCTGTCTAGCTGTCTAGCTGTCTAGCTGTCTAGCTGTCTAGCTGTCTAGCTGTCTAGCTGTCTAGCTGTCTAGCTGTCTAGCTGTCTAGCTGTCTAGCTGTCTAGCTGTCTAGCTGTCTAGCTAGCTGTCTAGCTGTCTAGCTAGCTGTCTAGCTGTCTAGCTGTCTAGCTGTCTAGCTGTCTAGCTGTCTAGCTGTCTAGCTGTCTAGCTGTCTAGTCTAGCTGTCTAGCTGTCTAGCTGTCTAGCTGTCTAGCTGTGTCTAGCTGTCTAGCTGTCTAGTCTAGCTGTCTAGCTGTCTAGCTGTCTAGCTGTCTAGCTGTCTAGCTGTCTAGCTGTCTAGCTGTCTAGCTGTCTAGCTGTCTAGCTGTCTAGCTGTCTAGCTGTCTAGCTGTCTAGCTGTCTAGCTGTGTCTAGCTGTCTAGCTAGCTGTCTAGCTGTCTAGCTGTCTAGCTGTCTAGCTGTCTAGCTGTCTAGCTGTCTAGCTGTCTAGCTGTCTAGCTGTCTAGCTGTCTAGCTGTCTAGCTGTCTAGCTGTCTAGCTGTCTAGCTATCTAGCTATCTAGCTATCTAGCTATCTAGCTATCTAGCTATCTGCCTGCCTGCCTGCCTGCCTGCCTGCCTGCCTGCCTGCCTGCCTGCCTGCTATTTATTGTTAATTGTACATTATATATTTTAAAATGTCATATACAACCGAACCCAAAAGATCGATCTAAAAAGGTTTATTTCTCAGTTTCCCTTTTTTACCATATTCCAGAAGTACATGAAGATCCCATCCAAATACGAACCATTCAACTCAAATATGACAGAATGGATCTCAGACCGCTTGTTTGCCGAGCAGCGATTGGCTGGTACGAATCCAATGACCATTCAGAAAGTGACCATCTCATCCAAATGTAAGCGACTGTACATCAGTCTGTAGAATAAATGACTTCCAATGTCTTAATTAGCTGTTTAGTTCCATCGTCGGTATCCTCCCTTGATTAATTGACTTATGACTGTCTCGCACTTGCCGAAATTGTAATTTCTATGTCTTCCAAATACCTAGTCGAGCACAGAATGTTGTTCGCTTTGAATTGTGACAGAATGTTAACATATCTGTGTGGATTGGAATTGGCGCCCTCGAAAAATGATTTGTTGTATGGATCATTATTATGAAGAGCAGTAATTTTGCATTGTGTCTCATAAATTAAGCTGGAAATGTATTATGAACGAAACAGAGCTTTTGAGCTACGCTTTCATCTTCAGAGTTACATTAATGTCGACGTCGACTAGTATGAATCACAACACAACCTACAAAGTTTGCATAGAAACTATAAGAATTAATGCCATTGTATTTGTTGTTTCTTTCACATGTCAGTTGGAATGCCGTATGACAGTTTAAAGCCGTTGTTGAATCCCAAGTTTGATTGGATAAAAGCTGTATTTCGAGTTCTTGACAGTGTTACCGACGAACGCTCCTTGATAAAGGTATTTAAAACCTGTCAATTTGACCACTTGTCAACTTGGTTCATACCGCCAATGAATATTTTTATTCTGGGATAAGTTATCTTCGATTCCGCTTAAAGGGGCACTGTCACGACGCGCGCATGCGTCAATTTTAATGATATTCAGATATTTTAATGATATGCAGAAGTCAACGAACTCGTCTGTTTACGAAGAGAATCGCGCTAGTAAATTTCAATGTTGTGTTTTGAAAGTGTTTTACGATCAAGTTTTCGCAGAGTGCTTCCAAGTTATTCAGAATATACAACCTTTACAGCGTGTGACCTAAATATTTCATGAAATAAGTACTTATTATGGCGACTTCTGATGAAGGAACGTCGATAAATAGCAGACAACTCAGGTCTCAGATGAAGTTATTCACATTTCACATCGCTAAAAACCAAGTCCGTATTACTTCTTTGCTTCAAAAAAGACTAACGAAGATGTACATGTCACTACTCTATAAGGTACTCGTGTTTTCTTAAATTGTAAGAGTACAAAAGAGTGCAAAAAGAACTACACAATATAATTCCCGTGTGAAAAGTATGAAGGTCAATCTCAACTGAGTTCTCTTTGTCGTTGTGTCACTACTTCTAAACCTCACGCAGAAATAAAAACTCATACAATATGACAGTTGTTTGCAATAGCTTCAGTTCATATGAACTCGAAGGAATACATTATGATGTATACAACTGAGTTCTTTTTGAGAACATAATAATTCGAGTGAATATAAGTCAATGAACTCGTTGTCAAACATTGTTGTTGTCATTCGGAATATTTTCCTACCTCCTTTGGTACTCCAGAGCTGTTAAAGAGAAGTATAGCGAACTCAGAATCTGTAGTATAACCGTATTCTATCTTTCCAGTAAACCAAAACTTATAAATCTGTCGCCTGAATACATTCGTTGTCAACCACTACTTCCCGGCGGCCGCCATGAGAAGCCATCGCCATCGCTCTCGCCGATTAAATAAAAAGCGTATAAAATTGGACTTCAAACCAAAAATAACTACCTCTAAATACGAAACAACAATCAGTCTAAGTACTGAATAAGTATAATCTTCTAGAGTGCAAGGATTACAATGATATCATTCGATATATTAACACACTGAATTTGAATTTTCCTCGGGTCTCTTGAAAGCGTTGGTTAACGATTTCAAGATTGAAGCCAAGATTCGCGCATGCGCGTGTCGTGACAGTGCCCCTTTAAGTTTCACATCGCTGTCTGGTCATTCGTATGTTGATGTTTACATAACTTTAGGGCGCGAGATGATGTCATCCTGGTCAGTCTTCAACACAAGTTCACAGTTCCCTGCGCCATCTTCAAAGGTAGTCGTGCCTTCACATCGAAGCGAGACCAACGGTGACCTTGCAATGGTAGAGACATGTGACTAATTGTCCAAGGTCACCGTTGGTCTTGCCTCGATGCAAAGGCACGGCTACCTTTCTAGATGGCGTAGGGAACTGTGAAGTGGACTATGGCGCTTCGTGCGAAATGTCAACGTCTATATATACTTTAAATTAACATAAACCATTGGTATGCCAAACCCATTACAGGCTATAAAACAGGGGCATCTATTCGTCCTCTATCATCCTCTCAGCACCTACTTGAAAACAATGCCTGACCTCACTGATGACGATCTAAGAAGACAAATGTGGCAGCATTTATCTCCAATTGCAATTTTTGCGTTAAAGCTTGGTGGGCAGTCAGATGACGCACATTTGTTGCCTGTTGCAATTCAGATGAACGCGAAAGCAGGTAGGAGAGTATGACCTACAGGTTTGTTCCTCATTTAACTGTCTTTGCATGTTAGTATCCAGCACCTTTGACTACTTTCATGATCTTCAGTTCAGTATGCTCTGAGTTCTCTCTTGTAGAATGATGTTTGTGGAGGTTTATGCAAATTAAACGCTCCCAACTTTGTCGACAAACAGCAAGAAACATCCTTGTTGGCCCCAACGTGATAGGAGCGTTTGCTCACACTGTTGGATGTCTGTTGAGCCAACAAGTCCCTAGATTTCTATTGTCTTGCGAACATCGAAGTAAGCTCGACGATGTTGGACGTTGTCAGTGTCCGACAATGAGGGTTTATCATGTAATTTCAAAATTCACAGGACAAAAAATGATTATCCTGTCAAAGCTGGAAAGAGGTCGTTGAAATTAGTAAAAATGTGAAGTTTGGAAAAGATCGAGTCACAAATTGCGAAGATATGCATTTTCAAAAATCGAAATTTTGTATGAAAACCTTTGTTGGTAGGCAAGAGTTGCCTGCCAGCGTAAATTTTCAAAGGTTTTCATATAAAATTTCGATTTTTGAAAATTCATATCTTAGCAATTTTTGAAGCGATCTTTTCCAAACTTCACATTTTTACTAATTTCAACGAGCTCTTTCCAGCTATGATAATCATCTTTTTTCCTATGAGTTTTGAAATTACATGATAAACCATCATCGAGGGAGCATTGTCCAGGGCCTAGTAACTTATACCATAGTTAATAGAATGGAATGGTTTTGAAACCCAACAAAAATGTTGTTCTATATATTTTTGTTCATTTGTTTCAACCGTGACCGTAATATTATATTGTTTGCATATATCAAAAGTTCAAACATGCAGCCAATAAAACCTAGTCACTCAAACATAACATTATTTTGATATTATGCACGGACAATTTTTATGTCACATGATCAGGCCTACTCAACACCCATCAGTGTTGACTTCTTTGTCAGACCCTTTGAAGTTTACCAGGCGGCTTCACTGATAACCATTCTTTTCTATTATAATATGTTAAAACTATGCTTATTACAAACTAATCGTTATCTAGATTCCGACGTTTTCACTCCACAAGATGGCGACAATTGGATGCTCGCCAAACTAAACACGCAGCTAACTGACTTGGGATGTAGTCAAATGGTCGAGCACCTCAGTAAAGTACACTTTGTCGTCGAAGCGCTGTGTTTGGGTGTTGAAAGACAGCTCTCCACCCAACATCCTTTGCATGATATCTTGAGGTTTCACTGCCTTGGGATATTCACCACTAACACATTAGCCGGCCCAGAGCTCCTGGACAACGAAAAAGCGTTGCATGAAATGTTTGGGTATGGAAACGAAGGTGCCGCCACCCTTGTACAAAACACTGCTGTAATCATGAACTGGTCCGATTTGGATTTGAAGAACAATCTCAAGGTAAGATTGGGTTTCTTGGGTTGTTGGAGGGGGTAGTTTCTTCCTAAAATACGATGCTGCTGAGGCTGATTCGATCCCGGCTAATCTTGAATTCTAGTATATATTCCAGACAAGAAATATCTACATTTGAGGCGAGCACTATTCCAGAAACCCAATTTATTATAATCTTTACACGAGATTTATAGCATCATTTTAGTTTCAAATAATTTGTTATCTTTCCATGTTTTGAGTGTTTTAATTTGCCAGCCTTTTAGTGGATTTCATTTTAATTATAACTGTGAAAGCAAGAAGCTTCGCAAAACACGTTGTCAAAGCTCTGTGTTATTCTGCTAATAATACACTTACAATAATTTAATTTCTGCATTCTGATTGGCTGAGAGCAGTGGTGTTTTTAGGGAATACAGTGCAGAAAAAAAGGAATTCAGTGCAGAAAAAAGGGAATTCAGTGCAGAAAAAAAGAAATTCAGTGCAATTTATTTTCTTTTTTCTGATTGGTTGAAAAACAATAGAAAGTCAAAATTAGCCAATCAAAATTCAAGAAATAGTTTGCAAGTGTAAAAACAAAATGCATGGAGGACGGTTTGTTGAAAAGTCTGCAAAATGCCTCAAAAAGGCTGTGAAATTAGTTCAAAAACAGCCCTAAACAGAAAAAAAATTTTATCCGTCAACTCGAAGCGTGAGGGAAGATAAAGAAATGCAGCAATTTGCAAATGAAATCTCAGCCGATGGAAATGGAAAGGTGAGTCGACTATCCCACTCAGGTATGTTAAGGCCTGGGTATTTTTCTCTTCCAAAATGGCCGCCACAAATCAATAGGGGGTGGTCTATATTCTCATCTTTGTAAACTATTGTTTTGATATTTTGGCAGATGTGATGAGGTCGCAATGCTAACACTTTCTGATAACAGTTTCCATGGAAACATGTAATCTGACCTTTGAACCCTTATTGTAAGAAAATTTGATAAAGGCTCTGGGAGATAGGTAGACTCTTTAAATATTGCGGGTATCTTTGCGTAATTGTATCAGGGTTAGTGTATACTTTATCGATCCAACTGGAATGGGTGGAACTTTTAAGGGAAAGGCTAATTAAGGTAAATGTGAAATTTGATATCCTGAATTTTCTAAGAAATTAACTTACTTTTCCAAGATATCTAGTTGGACTGAAAAACTACATGACAACATGCTTTACTTCCACCCTTTTACTCTCTGATATTTTTACGCTTTACTGCTCTCCCGAAGCATTATATCATATTTTCTTGCAATTGAGGTCAAATGTCACAGGACGTGTCACCATGTAAACAGTATATGCCAAAATGTAGAATTTATATTAGATGCAGTGAACTCGATGCTATTGGGTACAACCAACCAAAGTTAGACTACTGTTCACCTTGAAAGGCCGTGGTCAGCCTTGACCCAGGCCTTAATATACCTGAGCAGTTCGGTTACAAAAGTTAAGGTTGCGCAATAATATTATGTTTTTGTATTTTTTTTTTTAAATGAAGAAAAAAATGCTGTGAGCAGTGAGCGATACTCAGATGCATTCTCTCTGAACCAATCAAAAAGCGAGCATGCAGATCCATCTCATCCAATCAAACTCTTTCAATACGGCACGGTACCGTAACTTTCCCATTCATACGAAAGTGTTCCTTCGTTTTCTGATATTTCGCCTATTTATTATTTATTTATTTTACAATTAATGTAATTATATCAAGAAGTCCCCCACTATGTGCTGTTTGCTCGGCCAGCTTTCCTACTGCCATATTTGGGCATGTGTACTTACCATATTTGGAAACCCTGTAAATATTTTTCGCTTTAAAGTACGATTTTTATCGAAAAATCCATCCAAACTTACAGCAACTCGAGTAAGTGAATGTAAACTTTGTCGGCCATTTTGTAACACGGCCAAAAAGGACTGGAAAAAGCAACACAGGGTGACCGGCAAACTCGTGCCCAGTCCCCGTTAGCCGAATATATTAATAATTAGTTAATGACATCCATAGCTTCGAGGTTTCCCTGCACAGTTCAAGACTAAGCAAAGTTTGATCGAAACGTTTACTCGAATGCTCTGGTTAGCCGTGGGCCAGCATACCGCCGTTGGCTACCCCGTAGCGGACTACGCTACATACGTCCCAAACGTGTCGACAAAACTATATGACATTTATGGTGTGCCTGATGATACTTTCAATGGAGCTAGGTTAAACAACAGGAAAACATCAGCGGTAAGAAACAAATTGGATGAATTAATATTTTGCCCTTAAAACTCGCCCTCGCTATGCTACTGGCACAGTTCAATCATGTATGTAGTGTATGCAGAACTGACCTTTTAAAATCCTCAGGAACTATATACTAACAGTACCAAAAACTCGCCCTCGCTACTATGCTACTGGCACAGTTCAATCATGTATGCAGTGTATGCAGAACTGACCTTTTAAAATCCTCAGGAACTATATACTAACAGTACTTTTGTTCTGTTTTCTCACACCAGCTTCAACTGTCGTTTTTTCTTCAAAATTGGGACATTTCGCTACGACAGGATCTTTGATTATGCCGACAAACTACAAGATGCAAGAGCCAAAGCGATCATAACCCGCTACAAACGCAAGATGGATGGCCCGATTGAAGCAATGTTGGAGGAACGAAATAGAAAGAGGCTGCGGCAGGGTCACCTGACCTATCCATACCTACAGCCAAAATGGCTGCCTAACGGCGTCCAGGAATAGAGAAATAATGCATGAAGATAATTCATTGATATAAACTATAATGATATAGTTAAGAGATCCAATTCTTAAAGTGGTCTTAATCACAACAAGTATTGGTTTGTATTCATAGTACCGCTAAACTAAAGCAAGAAACTACGTTCATTAAAATGGAGGCCGCAAAGTAAATTTGCAATTTTATTTCAAAGGGGAATATTGAGATATAAGTATTTTGACTCCATACAGTTATGTGAAGTAAAAAGTAAAAAAATTAGTAATTCACACTGAATCAACCCTGAAAAACTATTCTTTATTTCAAGAATGTATAGTAGATACTAGACGCCCAATAGGCGTTCACTCGGGCTCGTGTGCATTTCACGGCGTAGATGAACCGAACTAGCACGGTCTGCAATTTTAAACTCCCGCTATCACAGGTAGCCCAAGTAATAAGTGATTCAGTTCTTGTAAAATGGCTACGATATTTCAGAATTCGAAAAATACCTCGGTCGATATGACGTCATACCATTGCAGGGCCTCGCTAACCGGAACTTCTCTGTGGATGAACTAGTTCCTCGCGCACGAAAACAAAACCGGTAGAAATAAGGTTCATGACAAGAGTGAAAAAACGAACATATTGAAATGATGAGGTGGTAGCTGCATTACGAGGTACGAGAATGATGGATTATCTCGGCATTGCTCGCAGTTCATCGAGATTAGTAGTGGTTCAGGAGTGCCACAGAAAGCCTCAATTTACCAAAAATACATGCAACAATTCAGTTACTTGTTTGAAACGGAAACCGACAAAGTATAGAGATTTGGTTTCGAAAACCCGGGAGAGAAAGACAGAATGCATCGAAAAAATTGCGCAAAAATTAAATGCAATTTTTGTTCTAAATTACGCTATTAGAGTGCAAACCATATATCCGTGAAATAGTACTATTACTAAATGGCTAGAAATGAACTTTGAATGAATTGTTGTTCCTTTTAATTTCTTGTAAATTAATTAATTATTTTACTCGCCCTATATAAACATTTTTTTTCCTTTTTTTTTCTTTCCCTATTTCTTTTTTTGTGTGTGTATGTAATTATTATCTATTCTCACTGATGAAATAGTCACGAACTTCATTCTACGCATGATAAAAAATAGCCATGTGCACCTCAAAACCTGCCCAGCACGCTGGTTATGTCCCAGGGGAGCTCATAAAGGTTTATATACGCCCAAGTCTTGACTTTCAGCATCTTTCGCGGAGTTACGCCGACCTCGCTCTGCTAGAATTTAGGGTTTTCTGTCCTTCAACCCACGTCGCCGAAGCCGCCTGCTCAAAATGTCCTCTCAAGCTCCCGTTCCGCCAAACCAAGCAGATGTGGCTGCTTTGCAACAAGCTGACCAACAAGCCCAACAAGCCCAACAAGCCCAACAAGCACCACAAGCACCGCAAGCACCGGCACAAGCTCAGCAAGCGCCTCCAGATCAACCGGCGGATTTACAGAACCCTCAAGCTCAACCAGAGGTGTGTATGAGTTGTGTTCCTGGCTAATTTTGTCCTAAGTAGTCCTTTTCATTTATAAATTCGTTGTATTTGAGTCCCCGCGTTATTCGCTTGGATGAGTTCGCCGTTGTGCAATGTTTACGTCCTTCGTGTGTGTACTTGATGTTGCACATGTTCTTGTTAGTTTCGCTTGTATGGTGTATTCGTGAGTTTAGCTCAACGTCTTTCCTTTCGGTTTTGTCATAGTTTGTAATAACCGTCTCGTCTGCTTATGGCAGCTTTAACGTTTGGTCGTGTGCTCTAAAGTTTTGCTTCAAGTTTGGTTGTGTGATTTATCACCCTTTGTATAAGCGACCGTTTTCAAGTCAGCCGTGTGTTCGGCACATTTCGGCATTTGGTCGTGTATTCGACCTTTACTAAAAGTTTGGTCGTGTGGCGACCGTTTATAGGCAAGCCGTGTGTTCGGCACATTTCGGCAGTTGGTCGTGTGTTCGACCTTTACTAAAAGTTTAGTCGTGTGGCGACCGTTTATAGGCAAGCCGTGTGTTCGGCACAGTTCGGCATTTGGTCGTGTGTTCGACCTTTACTAAAAGTTTGGTCGTGTGGCGACCGTTTTCAAGTCAGCCGTGTGTTCGGCACATTTCGGCATTTGGTCGTGTGTTCGACCTTTACTAAAAGTTTGGTCGTGTGGCGACCGTTTATAGGCAAGCCGTGTGTTCGGCACAGTTCGGTATGTGGTCGTGTGTTCGACCTTTACTAAAAGTTTGGTCGTGTGGCGACCGTTTTCAAGTCAGCCGTGTGTTCGGCACATTTCGGCATTTGGTCGTGTGTTCGACCTTTACTAAAAGTTTGGTCGTGTGGCGACCGTTTATAGGCAAGCCGTGTGTTCGGCACAGTTCGGTATTTGGTCGTGTGTTCGACCTTTACTAAAAGTTTGGTCGTGTGGCGACCGTTTATAGGCAAGCCGTGTGTTCGGCACAGTTCGGCATTTGGTCGTGTGTTCGACCTTTACTAAAAGTTTGGTCGTGTGGCGACCGTTTTCAAGTCAGCCGTGTGTTCGGCACATTTCGGCATTTGCTCGTGTGTTCGACCTTTACTAAAAGTTTAGTCGTGTGGCGACCGTGTACAAGCCAGCCGTGTGTTCGGCACATGTCGGCATCTGGTCGTGTGTTCGACCTTTAATTACTAAAAGTTTGGTCGTGTGGCGACCGTTTTCAAGTCAGCCGTGCGTTCAGCACATTTCGGCATGTGGTCGTGTGTTCGACCTTTACTAAAGGTTTGGTCGTGCGGCGACCGTTTATAGGCCAGCCGTGCGCTCGGCCCAATTTCGGAGTTGGTCGTGTGTTCGACCTGAGTGGTAAAAGATTGTCATGTGGCGACCGTTTACAGGCCAGCCGTGTGTGCGGCACAATTTCGACATTTGGTCGTGTGTTCGACCCGTGCTAAAAGTTCGGTCGTTTGGCGACCGTTTACAGATCGACCGTGTGATCGACACAATCTCGGCTTTTGGTCGGGTGTTCGGCCCTTATTAAGAGTTTGATCGTGTGGCGACCGTTTACAGGCCAGCCGTGTGTTCGGCATAATTTCGGCAATGTCCGCGCGCATATAGTTCTGCGCACACCGTGACGTAAAATAGCGCAGGAAGCCCATTTTGTGTTTTCTGGAAAACTTCCAAAATGCAGTAAAATCGAGTCAAATTCACCGAAATAAGAGTGAATACATGTCAATTTTCTATAAATAATCAAACGATAAGAATAGATTCCCAAAAAAGTCAGTCTTGCAATCTTGCAGTCTTGTCTTTAGAGCACAAAATATTGTCAATGGGTTGCCCGGGACCAATCGTATACTTATAGTTCTTCAGGAATCCTAATTTAAGCAATTCACTTTTGTATAAATTATTCCATTTTCGGCAAAGCATATCGAATATTAATCCACCTGATATGCAGATCATTTCAGATAATGATAATCAAGTCAAGGAAAGCCATGAATGTTTTAAAGTTTGATGGCGTGCAAAACGTTGAAATTAGAATTGACCGAGTTGATAAACAACACAATAGTCAATAAAATAAGGTCAATAAGAGAAGATAAAACTGACCAGCTAATAAATATATTTTATTGTATTCATTACCGTTACCAGAACAGTTCACAAAAGTGCAATGAATATGTGGACTAACGATAGTTCTTTTCCACTGAAATTTCTATCTGAAGTCAACTATTTGCACGTTGTTCGGGATCATTTCGACGAAGAATTTCAGGTTTTTCCTTTCGTATTATCGACTAATGATTCACGTGCAGTGTAGATAAACATTCTAAAAGCACTCTAAACGAGGAAAAGTCCGATTTCCTCTCAGATTAGCCAATATAATATTTCTAATTGAAGCAGAATATGAATACAATGATTCATGGGAAAACCTTCTAGTTTCCCTGTTCTCTTTAAAGAACTTTCTAATTATAAGTCGGAAAACTGTGTTTAGGGAAATGTTTTATGAATTTACAGTACTATTAAAAGAAATATTTTATTGTAAATGTTGAAAATTGCTGGTCAGCGGTTACTTACGATGTTCGTCATTAATTATTCCCATTACATGCATGGATGCCCATCAATCAATAGCATTAATGATGAGGAACAAGTGTTATACGGACAGTTCCAAACAAAATTGGGTCGCCATTAATAGCCACCATCCTTTAAAGTTTGGTCATGGGAGTGTCCAGTGACCGCCCAGGCGATTGGTTGACCCTTGCCAAGGGGTTGGTCACGCTTTTCGACAGTCTTCAGGGACTCGACACAACGTCCGCATTTACAATGTAATTTAGTTCCATTACAACCCTGTGAAGACTCTGGCTTGCTAAGATTTAATGATTGGGATAACATCCATCGATATAAGAAAAAAAAAAAAAAAAAAAAAAAAAAAAAAAAAAAACACAAAAAAAAGACAAAAAAAAAAAAAAAAGGTATTTCTTTTTTTCCTTTTTCATTGTAGCCCGTCCAAGCTAACGCCATCGAAGCGCTCAAAGCAGAAGTACAGCAGCTCCGCCGTTTGCATGACACAGGGTCTGTAGATTCAGCTCTGGCCTTCTTACGCCAGCAGGTGGCACGACCCTCCGGTGTGTTCGACCCACATGCCACCTTGGCCGCCCTGGAGCAGCTGGTGGACATCGCAAGGGAAAAGGGAGACACGCGGTCGTCTCGTTACGCAGTGATCTTAAGGCAAACGAGGCCCCTCGTATCAAACCCGCAGTTCCAGCAGTTGGTACTGAAGCTGACAGGCGACAAAGACGAGGTGGCAATTGCCAGAGAGATTCAGAAAGCCCTGAAGCACAATGCCACCACGCGTCCTCAGATGGCTCCGCGTTGGATGCCCCCCCGTCCAGCTCCTTACGGGAGGCGTCCATCTCCCCCCTGTTACAACTGTGGCAAACGCGGGCATTTCGCCCGGGACTGCTGGTCTCCCCCAGCTACCAGGTCCGATGACCGAAAATGACACCAATATTGGATCAACGTTTTGTTTAGCCGATCGCGAGTACCCAGTTCTCCTTTGGCTACAATCAAGTCAAATTAAAGTTAATACTCGTCATTATATCACGTGTCGTCGTTTTATTACTGTCTTGGGAGTTTCTTTCCCGCCGGTTGGACCAGAAGGGCAATCTAAATTTTTCCCTATAATCTGTCCTAGGACGGGTTCCTGGTCCGACTCGGCTAGCGGGGTTTCTTTTTTCCTCCGTTTCTCAAAGGGCTCACCAACCCATAGCACCTAAGTTCGCACCTCTTAGACGCATTTCGCTCTTATAGATCCACATGCCACAAGACTTTGAAGCTGCTTTGCAAGATTGTAGGGTACAGTCCCATGCAGAGAGCTGGTGCGATTGGGAGGGAAACCCCCCTAGCTGGGTCGGACCACTGCCCTCAGTCGGTATGGTATCCAGTGGCCTAACGGTAGCCTCCACGCGCATGCTGCGCTTCCGTAATCCTCAACGTTTCGTTGCCGGAAATTTGTCAAACCACCTCCAACAATGGGAGCACGTCATTCAGGGTAATAATAAAGGACCCCAGGTTCTACATTGGTTGTCCGAAGGAGTTAGTGTTCAAGAATTTCTTACTCCCTTTTCCGGTACCTTCCAGGGCGTCCATTACAACTCCAACTCTCCTCCAGCGCGAGTCTTCTCGAATGCACCATCATGTAAAGGCTTTCAAGACTTCATCTCCACTACCATCCTAGAACGAGTACGTAATGGTTCCCTCATTATTTGGGGAAAAGTAGGCGAATGTGATCCACCTCATTTAGTCATGCCGATCACCATAGAACCCACTAAACCACGCATGTGCCATGATGAACGGTTCTTGAACTGCTGGATAAGGGACTGCCCGTTCTCCCTAGACTATATCACAGACCTCCCGAGGTACATGGAGCTGAATCATTTCCAGACCACCTTCGACGACAAGAGCGGCTACGACCACGTGCGCCTCTATCCCGCTAGTGCCACGTTTTTCGGCCTGGAGTGGAAGGGCTGGTACTTCGCGTACGCTACGTTACCGTTCGGTTGGAAGGCCAGCGCGTACCTTTACCACTCTATTGGTCTAGCCGCAACCCATTTGATCCGGTCATCTGGTGTGCCTTGTTCCCAATATATTGACGATAGGCACGTTGGTCAGCTTCGAATGCCTCCTGATGTGAAGCACGCCATCCCCAATTTCCAACTGGCCGAAATGGCGGCTTTCATTGCCTGCTCCACACTCATCTCCTTGGGTTACTTCATCGGTCTCCATAAAAGCACTCTTTCCCCGACGGTGGCTGTTCGTTTTCTTGGATACATATGCGACTCCGAAAAACAGGCGTTCATCCTACCAAAAGACAAAACGAATCAAGTTCGCCTCCTTGAGAGATTCCATTCTCAGTAAAAAGACAGTGTCCTTAAAAAATCTCCAAAAGTTTGCTGGGAAAACCACGTCCTTCTCCCTGTTAGTCCCAGCTGCGAAGCTGTTCTCCAACGCGGCCTACCAAGCTATTTCCAGAGCCCACCGATCATCGACACGTCAAATCCCCATTTCCACCTGCCTAAGAAATGAGTTGCTCCATTGGAAATTCCTGGATTCGTGGTCCGGTTTCCTCCCTTGGAAATCTGAGAAACACTTTTGCATCTCGTTGTTCTCTGATGCGTCCCACTCAGGTTGGGGAGGCTGCTTAACTACCCCTGGCCAATCCGCCAAAGAAAGCCGCGGCTACTGGGACGAAGAAACGCGTGCGCAACCCATCGCCGTTAAGGAAGCCCTAGCCCTACTGCGTACCCTGGAGTCCCTGTCAGGCGATACTTCCAACGCTAGGATCGACGCATTCGTTGACAACAAAGTACTACTGGACAGTTGGATCCAACAGACCTCCAGATCCCCGGCCATCACCACCGTCATGAAACAGCTGTTTTCCTTCACCATGTCCCGCAACCTTGCTCTAGTGATGCACCTAGTGCCATCACGAGCTAACTTGGCTGATGATCTGTCACGAGTAGTGTCCGATCTGGACTGTACCTTGAGTCTTACCACCTGGCGCCAAATCGACGTCACATTTGGTCCCCACTCCATCGACATGATGGCCCTCCCTTCCAACGTAAGGACAGATCGTGCAGGCCGCCCCCTGCGTTTCTTTTCTCAACTGCCGTGCCCCGAGTCTGAAGGCACCAACGTGTTTGCCCAGAACATCGCAGAGCATGAAAATTGTTACGTCTTCCCCCCATTCTCACTGATTGGCCCGCTGCTCAAGCATCTGCAATCTCAAGGTTGTCCGGTCTCTATCGTCGTACCCGACCTCACCCCTAGGAAGTATTGGTGGCCACTTATTTGCCGAAGAGCCTCGTCGTCTTTCATGCTGGGCTCCAAAGGCACCTCCAATGTCCTCCTGTTCCCTGCCAAAACCAGGGCCAATCCGTGGACCCCTCGTCCGCTCCAGTGGGACCTTTGGGTGTTTCGTCTCCCCCCAAGCCAGTACTGGACACGAATACCCTTTGGTTAGGGTCTTGTTCACTTGGGCAGGATTGATTTGTAAAACACATTTTCCCTGAGTGATTAAAAGATCTTATTCCACTGTGTATTACTTTGTCGTTCCTTTGCCTCGATCGCTTGCTGACCTTTCCGTTCTGTTCTCTCCCTCCCTCGTTTCAGTTCCTTCCACAAGTGCCTAGGCTATGGAAACCAGCAGTTCAGTGCCCCGAGTGTGCTTATCCTAATGATGACACGTTTCACTTTTGTCAGCAATGCGGCTACAATCGCAAACCACGCCTAACAGGAAACACCCCTTCCTTAGTGCCGCTCAACTTAGAAGCTATCAATGCGCGGCTACATACTCTCCGTTCAGTCAGAGAGTCCAAGCCCTATGAGAAGCAGAAATCCAGGCTGCAGCAGGAGCTCGAAAGCTTCTTGTTCTCCCTGCCCTCTGCTAAATCCGTGCTCGAGGCAACCCCCGAAGATATCATCCGATTTTTAGTGTGGAAGGACCGTTCCGGAAAAACCAAAGTCCATAGCCCTTCTTGTGTTCATTTTGGTTCACATAAAACACAATGCCCTTGCCCAACTACCCTAGCGGCGGGTACAGTCGACAGTGTCATTGGCAAAGTACGCTCTCTGTTTATCGACCTGGGGCGAGCGGGTAATTGGAATGAACTTCTCGGCATTGGTAACCCCGCGGCGCACAAAAGCGTCAAACAGTATCTAGCATCAATTCGAGAGGAGCAGGCCAAGCATAGGGTTACTCCTAAACAAGCGGTGCCCCTGTTCTTTGACAAATTAATCGCCTTATGTTCGCATCTCAAAGACCAAACCTTTTCCAATTCTTCCTCACCTACGCAATGTTACCTGTACGCAAGAGATTTTGGCATTTTTCTGTCTGGACTTCTTTGCGGGTGATAGGGCCTCCGACTTGGGCAGGATATTCACAAAAGAAGTCCTATCGTCACTCGATGGGGACGGCCTACTTTTCCGCCACACCTTTGGGAAAAACGCTAAGGGGAAAAGACACCAACACCTTTATGGTCAAGAGATGCCATGATAAAACAATTTGTCCGGTTAATAATTTACAATTGTACGTCCAGTTGTGTGACTTAATGGGAATTAACCTTCGGGATGGACACTTGTTTCGAATTACAGACAAGAAGGGCTGTGTGGCTAGCTCTCCCTTCGTGGGATCAGCAGTAGCGAACCGCCTACTTCTTCACCTCAAGGCCCTTGACATCCACCAAGGCGAGACAATGCATAGTTTCCGGAGTGGTTGCTCCATTACCATGTCACTCCTGGGCATATCACCGCAAGACGTAGCCTCACATATCGGCTGGAAATCTTTAACAACGACGGAGTACTACACCCAGTGCGACAAAGTAATGCACATCGAGCGCGCAGCCTCGACCTTGGCCAACAGCACTTCTTCACCTCCAGGCACACCGCCAGTTGCCTCCAGTATAGCAGACAGCTTCCGCCGAAATAATGACCCACAACGCTGGTCCCTCGCCTTCCAATGACCGTCCGGGATTAGCCTTCAGGGAAGGGTCTTGGGTTTTTTCTGAGAGTTATGGAGAGAAACAGGAAATAAAGTCTTCCGTCTGCAACTTAATTGTATCACGTTGCTTTGTCGTGGCACAGTTATGGGGACCGGAGGCTAAATCGACTTCCCCATAACTTATCCATGCGGAGACAATGAGTGGCTGTTTTGTCAGTGAAAATGTATTACTATTCTCACTGATGAAATAGTCACGAACTTCATTCTACGCATGATAAAAAATAGCCATGTGCACCTCAAAACCTGCCCAGCACGCTGGTTATGTCCCAGGGGAGCTCATAAAGGTTTATATACGCCCAAGTCTTGACTTTCAGCATCTTTCGCGGAGTTACGCCGGCCTCGCTAGCAGGAATTTAGGGTTTTCCCCACCCTCCTCCCCTTCGGCGACGTACCATTTTTGTTGCCACTTATTGCCTCGGCAAATCGACTTCCCCATAACTTATCCATGCGGAGACAATGAGTGGCTGTTTTGTCAGTGAAAATGTATTACTATTGTAATTATTATATCATATCTATATATTGCACTCTATACTATAAAGCCATACAGTGTTGATGTAAATGCAGTATTTCCGTTGAGTTTAGGGTTGCCTATTTCTCCATTACATTCACATATCTCAATTAACAGCCTAACAGGGGGCGTGAGACCGTTGACAGAATGGTAACGCGCATAATTTAGCTTTCTTTACAGATAACAGTTGGAGTGGTTCAAGTGTAGGCTGGCTTTTATAATTTATAAACCGGGCATAGCTAATCAAGTTCTGTTTACTAATGTTGAAGCAGCTTATAATACCCTTCGTGGGAACGTTTTTTTCTGGAATGACTACTGAGGTGCTCTAAGATTTCCCGTGTTCAATTATTATAAGTAATACCATGGCACTGAGGGATATTAGTGATTAAATGTCCCCGAAGCCGAGGGAAGTTTAGTGGAAGTCCCGAGCCTCCGGGCGAGGGACTTTTACTAAACTTCCCGAGGCTGAGGGACATTTAATCACTAATATCCCGAAGAAGCCATGGTATTAGTTTGTAATACCATGATCACCGAGGAAATGGACAAAAATACAGGCTTGAGTTAACGGCGCAAAGGAGAATATATTATAGTGTTTTGTGAAAGAGTCTTGATTAGACTGTACTCTGGGGAATGCTTCATGTTGCACATCTTTGTTTCATTTACACAATAAAAGAGTATAAATTAGTTATAGTAAGGAGTACCTGAAGGTAAACAGATCAGAAATGGCGGAAGGTCGGTTTACTTTTATGAGAGATGACGAAGTGGAGCAAGTAAGGGAGAATACAGTTCCTCAAAACACTAAAAAGAGGAAAGTGCCAACTAATATAATATTTCATTCATGTGAACAAATAACAGAAATAAGTCTAATAAAATATCCTTTGAATTCGACTTTTGTGCATTTCCTTCTATTGCGCATGCGTTAACGATGTTGTATTTAATTTGAGCTTCACACATCCCACACGTCTTGAATGCTCGAGTCATCATAAGTAGAGGAGCGATTATTAAAGTACTATTCGGTTTGCTCTTGGGTCCCAATGATTGTGTGTACACCTGGTGTATATGAGGGACTGACTTGCATCCTCATGCATAGTAATGAGGGATATTTAGTCTAAATGTCCCTCATGAATATAATCATGAGGGACATTTAGTCTAAATTTCCCTCATGATTGTATTCATGAGGGACATTTAGTCTAAATTTCCCTCATGATTGTATTCATGAGGGACATTTAGTCTAAATTTCCCTCATGATTGTATTCATGAGGGAGATTTAGTCTAAATTTCCCTCATTACTATGCATGAGCGATGCTCGACTTAGAGCTTTCGCGAGGGATGTTCGATGTTAAATGTCCCTCGTGGAACAATGAAAACCGAGGTGATCATGGTATTATTGATAAAAGACTTCAAAAGTAGCATGCTGCAAAAGCCGTATACGAATAGACCGAATGCAATAATGGTGTCCAATTTCAATTGCCATTGTTCTGGACTGACTAGCTCTCATACAGGTGAAAATGCTTTTGTGTTTTCACATGAAAACGATGTCAGTCAGTCCAGAACAAAGCCAATTGAAATTGAACGCCATTATTGCATTCGGTAGTATATACCCTGCCAGAAAACGTTGGATCTATGATAGATCTAAAAGGTCAAAAGTATATATAATCGAATGATAGAGTGCAAACCATATGTCCGTGAAACAGTACTAACTAATTAGTACTAAATAGCACTGATGAAACAATAGAAAACAATGGAGTTATAGAGTGCAAACACTAACACCATGAAACAGTACTAACTTTAATTAGCACTAAATAGTGCAATGTCTTTTGTTTTCTATTGTTCCATTGGTGCATGCTATTTAGCACTAATTAGTTTAGTGGTTTTAGGTTTTAGTGTTTGCACTCTAACACTAATTAGTACTATTTAGTAATAGTACTGTTTCACGGACATATGGTTTGCACTTTAGTCCAAGACTCAGCAAGGCCAGTACAACGTATTTTGTTTTTAAGTGACTATATTTCGGCCAGCCAGACTAGCCTTCATCATGTTTTCAAATATAGGTATGATATAACGCGCGCTCTGATTGGTTGGTTAGCGTGTGTCCGTAAGCCCAAGGACACACACTACGGCCACGGATACACGCTCGCGTCATCGCCATAGCGCGCGCGCTCTGAAATCAATCGGAAAATCAAATTGTTTTATTTGAAATTGCAAATTGCGGCTACGCCTCGAACAACTCTTACGCTTCTCTCGTACTCTCCCAAATCCCCGCGTGCTCCATAACTCGATGGACCCACGCTAAGCGTTGACCATTCCTTAAATGGAGAGATACAAAGAAGTGCAAATATATAGGGGGTGATTACACAATATAAACAAAAATAGTAAATTACCGATGACATAAAAAAGTATTTCAACAAATAGAGTGCAAACAAGTGCTAACTTTAATTAGCACTAAATAGTGCAATGTCTTTTGTTTTCTATTGTTCCATTGGTGCTATTTTGCACTAAATAGTTTGTACTGTTTCACTGTTGAAATACTTTTGCGTCGTCGGTAATTTACTATTTTTGTCTATATTGTGTAATCACCCCCTATATATTTGTAATTCTTTGTATCTCTCCATAACCTGACGAAGGCTGGTCTGGCTAGCGCTGTTGTGAGAAAGCTGTTAATTTCGTCTGACTATTGATTTCTGCTGCAACGATAGCTTCCTTCAACACGAACACCAAGGTAAACAATTATGGTTGCCCATCACACAGGACTTTTGGCCGTTACAATTTTTATATTTTCGAGGTTGCTGGTCTCGTGCAATAGTATCCTAACAGCTGAAGTTACAGAGGACCAGGGAAATGGGTCGACAGTCTATAGGTTCACAAGGCCTAGACTAAGGCCTCCAAGTGGTGAGGAATATTCGCTCTTTCGATCGTCCTCCGACAGTAGCTATACGTTATTCGCTATTTCTACGCTGGGAGTCGTTACTACAAGGAAACCTTTGGTCTATACCGTTGGTAAACCTAATCGCTACGATATGACCGTTGTACGAAGACCTCAAGGGAAAACAGAAGGTGGAACTGCCCAGACATTGAGAATAACTGTCAAAGATATTGACAACTTTCCGCCGACTTTTGGTCAAGACGTTTATTATGGACGAGTTGCCGAACGGTCACCACCAAATACTGTAGTCGATGGAATAGAAAAGTGCTTTGCAGTAGACAGGGACTCTTCAGGGATTGATCAGTACAAGATTGCGAGCGGCAATGAACGTCAATACTTTAAAGTCGAAACAGAGAGAGTTGGAAGTCATAAATTCTTAGTACTAAAGACCACCAATGTTCCCATCATTCGCGATCCTAATTCGCCTTCCATTACATTAACGGTGCAAGCCAAGCAGACGGGAACAACGAAGATCAAGATCGATATTCAAGACACAATGATCACACTCCGGTTTTCGAAAAGAACAAATATTCTGCAACAGTAGTTGAGGATATCGCTGTACAGACGGCCATACTGCGAGTGAGTGCTAAAGACGACGATGTAGGGACTAATGGAGGGGTTTACTACTATTTGAGTCCGTTGAGTGATTACTTCATGGTGCATGCAATCACTGGTGTTATCAAGGTAGCTCAACCACTAGACTACAGTAAAAGACGTACTCATACCTTAACCGTATTCGCAAGGGATCGCGGTTCACCCTCGAAATCCAGTTCAACAACGGTGGAAATAAAGATACGCGAAGACATCAGAAGCTACCCTCCAACAGACACACCTACCCCTGGCCAAAATACACGCCCGTTCTTCCCAGAGGGTTCTTATATCACGAGTATTCGAGAGGACTTTCCTACCGGAGGAGCTCTGTTGTTGATTCGAGCTGCGGACAACGACACTGTTGGACCGAATAAAAGACTGACATATACTCTGAGTGGAGTGGGAAGCACGGATTTTCTTATTAATCCCAGTAGCGGCCTAGTAACCTTGGCCAAGTCTGTGGATTACAAAAGTGGTGGCAGCAATAAATATTCACTGACAGTTCGAGCTACAGACGGTAGTGGACAGTCTGCTCAGAGTCAATTGACCGTCGACGTGCAAGACGTTGATGAGAATCACAATTCACCAATTTTCAGCCCACAACAAAAACTTGCAGACGTTGCTGAGGACGCGGCGGTGGAGACAAGTGTCATCACTGCAACTGATAAAGATGGATCAGGTTCGCCAGACGGGACCGTTGTGTACTCGATCGTTCAAGGTTCTGGTATGGGAGTGTTTAAAGTTAACCCTAGTTCAGGCAAAATTGAGACTGCTGCTCCTTTAATTGGACAGAGAAAAGCGCTCGTCCTATGACCTTGTCATCAAAGCAGAAGATAATGCCACTTTTCCTAAGTCTTCTAATCTTTACCTTATGATTAAAGTCAAAGACAAAGACGACAACAACCCTTACTTTACCCAATCAATGTACATCGCAAAAGTCCCAGAAAAATCTCCTGAAAACACCTTTGTAACAGTAGTGCGCGCCATCGATCCGGACCTAAACCCGAGTATTACTTACGCAATTACAAGCTCACAGACTGCCCTCACGATCGAAAGTTCCACAGGGGTGGTGAGGACACGGCGATCGCTCGATCCGACGCGCGGCGAGAGTACATTCGAGGTGATTATTGAAGCTACTTCTAATGGCAAGTAAGCAGAAGGACAACTAAACGTGACAGTAACCAGTAAGGCTGACTCCCCTCCTTCCTTCAAAAATACACCCTACAAAGTAACAGTCTCAGAAAACCAAGGGCTGGTACCATGTTTATTGTGCATCGTGGCAGTGGATGCTCACAAATTGGTCGTAAAATACAGCATCGTATCAGGAGGGTCAGAATTTGCCATAGACAGAAACTCAGGTAAGATGAGGGTATACTATACTAGGGGGATATATGTAAGCAGATAATTCCTGTGAGCTGCTATTAGAGGGTCTTATCAGGGTCATATTTTTATGGAGTAAAAGCACAGTTCACTTAATCTTTACCTAGTTTATTAAAGTACAATACGGCCAGTAAGCGGTACATATGTACTGACAAGTTTCTTTTGTACAAGTTTTGATAACATAAGCAAATCTGCTTCTTTTGTTAGTTAACCTTCTGTTATTAACTAAGGATTAAGGGATTTAATAGTTACTCGTAAGTACCGCCTTGATTGGTTTCGCAACAACGAAGTTGTTTACGAATACTGCTAACTCTTTTCTCTGGATGAATATTATTCCACTGCGTCATCGCATGATTCAAATTCGTAAAAGTACAACAAGCAACGACCTTGTTGGAACAATTTTACATGGTCCCGTGCCTTGTAACCACATATACGTAGTCATAATTGTAGAGACTTCTGAGACCTAGCGTTATGACCAGAGCTAAGAGTTACATACACCTGTACCAGTTCATGGATTCCTTAATCTTCTTATCATACCTGTATTACATGTTAGTTAACGGCTGCTCTTTTCATTTCTGGAGTTCATTTTGGCACTGCTGTTTGATTTAAGGAGTTTGGGTCACGTGACCTCTTAGTGCAAGTGGCCCATTGTACAAAACCTTTATATTGAAAACTCAAATTTTATGGTTTGAGGGATGTTGGCATCCAATCAAGCCAATAACTTTGATAAGTGCTTAAACTATGATATGACTACCAATGTATATCTTATTCTTCAAGAATCCTCATGATAAATTACTGTCTCTTCCAGGCACATTTTCTGCCCTAAAATCCTTTGATTATGAGGTGAAAGACAACTACAAGGTCCAAGTGGAGGCTGTCAGTGGTTCGTCCAAGAAAACCGTCTCTACTGACATTGACATCAAAGTATTAGATGTGAAAGATTCTCCATCATTCAGCAAACCTCTATATGAAGTCCACATCGACGAGTCAACTGCTAAATCCACTACAATTAATACTGGCATCAGAATTATTGACGAGGACACTTTAAGTGATAAGTTTGAATGCTCAATGGAAAACATCACATCTTTGAAGACCATTGACTATCTATCTGTGGTGCAGGATAAAGGAGAATGCAAAATTGTTACTGTAAAATCACTTGATACGTCTGTGACACCACAGTTTAATGTTGAAATGCGTGCTACGGATAAAAACTTCCGCAATATGTTTGCAAGTACTGAGGTTGTGGTTAAAGTTGTCGATAAGAATAACCATGCTCCAGAGTTTTCTCAATCTTTAGCTTCATACTGGGTCTCTGTGTCCAGTTCTACGACAAAGGACAAAAGTATATTGAAGCTGTCAACATTTGACAAAGATCAAGGAAGCTTAGGTGAAGTGACATATCAGTTGATACAGTCGGGATCATCTGCTGCATCAAGCAGGTACTTATTATCTCCATTGATTACTTATGGCAGTTACTATAATCATCATCATCATCATCATCATCAGCATCATCATCATCATCATCATCATCATCATCAGTACATGTACTACCAATGTCACAAACCATGCCATAATTCACTTCCTCATTGCCAACACAATCATCATCACCAAAACCCACAACCCTAGTCATTTTCGTTATTATTACCACAACAAAAGTAAGGAAACATGTCCTTTGAAAAGATCAACCACTTGATCCTATTTATTGTATTGTATAGAAGACGCAAATAATATTGATCGTGTTGTTGTGCTTGTAGATTTAGCATTGATGACAACTCTGGTGTGATAACAAGTTCCTCCAAGTTGATCAAAGATACAATATATCAGCTGCAGGCTAAAGCCATCGATGGAGGTAAGAAAAGTGTACCAGCCAAGATAGCAAGTACATGTACACGTTCTACAATAAATGTCATTCCTTAAACCGCAAGCCCAGTTGGCTCAGTTGGTTGAACATCAGTCAGTTGTGCACGGGGGTTGTGGCCTCAATCCCTGACTGGACCAACACTCAGGGTTTTAAAATAATCGAAGAGAAGGTGCTGCCTTTTTTTCCATCAGCAAAAGTTTAGACTTTCGTGTGGCACGGATGACCACCTAAATGTCAGTCCCGTCTCTCCACACTACACTTGAATTAGAGGGACGTAAAAGAACCACGTAAACAAATCTCTGGCAGTGACCACCCTTAATGTATGCTCTATGCCACCTGAAAGTTATCTTATAGGTAATGGTGTCACCCTCTCCCTAAAATAAAGTTGTTATTTCTTAACACCTTTAGGTCAAAAGTCTGCAACAGTATCAGTGTATGTCTCTGTCTATGACACTGTGGACACCCCTGTGAAATTCGAGGAAGAAAGCTACTCTGGTTCAAAAAAAGAGAATGCAGCTAAAAACACTGAAGTAGTCCCAGTTAAGGCAAAGAGATCTGGCTCATCGTCTGGTATCTCTTATGAGCTAGTTGGTGGATACAAAGAGGACAGTATTGTAATATTCACTATTGGTAGTTCCACTGGGAAAGTCTTACTAAACTCTGGCTTGGACCGTGAACGGAAGTCTTCCTACAAAGTGATAATTCGTGCTAAGCATGTCAGTGGTAAAGTGGAATTGGCCACGAATGTTGAGTGTACTATTAGTGTTGATGATATCAATGATGTGGCTCCAAAATTTGCTTTCGATAAAGATCCTAAAACTTTCTCTGTGGATAACTATTCCCCTGCTGATACAAAGTTTGGAACGGTAAGTCTGTACTGAAGAATATAAAATGCGCGCACATGCTATGTGCAGTTTTAGAGCATGCAGGGACGGTCTGAACATGAGAGATGATATTTAGTGGTTATGATGATGATAATATGTGATGACAGTTGTCATAACAATGGTTGGATGTAACTATGATAATTACAATGTACATTGAACAATCGTTTGCCTTCCAAAGATAAAGGACATAGTTCCATGTACATGTACGGTATGCCTGTAAATTAAATGTAATTTCATATTGTTTTGTTTCACATAGGTTAATGCCATAGACCTGGACCAAGGAGCCAATGGCAAAGTAACATATTCCATCGATTCATCATCAGCAAGTCATCCTTTTAAAATCGATGCAGACAAAGGTACTTTGATGACTAAGGAGAAACTCACGTAAGTTCTTTATGGCATAAAATAATAATAATGGTATAATAATAATAATAATAATAATAATAATAATAATAATAATAATAATAATAATAATAATAATAATAATAATAATAATAATAATAATAATAATAATAATAATAATAATAATAATAATAATAATAATAATAATAATAATAATAATACACAGACAGGCAAAAACATATAACAAAATGTATATAGACCGACGTTTCGGAGTCATCATGACGCCATCATGACTCCGAAACGTCGGTCTATATACATTTTGTCATATGTTTTTGCCTGTCTATGTATAAACAAATCATTATTGATAATAATAATAATAATAATAATAATAATAATAATAATAATAATAATAATAATAATAATAATAATGTATTTATAGCGCTAGACATTTCTCTTAAATCTGCAATATCCCCCACATACATTATGATCGTTCTGTTGCCCCATTGTTATTAGAGTAGGACATGACCATTATTATCATCTATATCGCAATTGTGATCGTCATTAATAATAAGTCGGTTCTTATACAGCACATTTCACATTGTCTCAATGCGCTTTACAACCGATGGAGGACGTTTTCGGGCTGCATATGAAGGCGCCTACGGCAGCTGAACAGCCATGGTCATGTCAAGTATCATCACTATCATGTAGATCATTCTCTTCCCTATCACCATCAACAATTTCATCATATGATCATCATCAAGTTGGTCTGATCTGACAGGGATCACGACGTTTCGACTGCGTCATAATTGCAATTTATTTTAGTTGCTCATCATCTTCCATTTCTTCTCACAGCGTTGTATTTTCAAGTGGAGATTCCAAAACCTTCCCAGTCACTATCGTCGCTACTGATGGAGGTTTCCCACAACAAACTACCAAAAAGACTATTAACGTTGATGTCATGAATGTTCATGAGCCACCCAAATTTTCTCAAAACAGCATCGAAATCCCTGTCCAGGAGAACGCCCGAGTTGGTGCTACGGTGACCACCATTGCAGCAATATATGCTGATCCTAAAGCCTTCTTGAATTACAGCTTTCAGAGTGGCAACAAAGACAATGCTTTTTGTATTAATCGAGATGGTGTAATTACTGTTGCTCGTCCATTAGATCGTGAGAAAGTGAGCACATATACATTGTAGGTTGATGTCGCTCGTGGCAACGAAAAGGCTTCTACTACTGTAGTCGTCAAACTGACTGACATCAATGACAATTCTCCTGAGTTTGAAAAAGAGTTGTACCAGTTTTCTGTCAAGGAGAATGCAGGTAAGAACATGTGTTGCAGCAAAACGCTGCTGCGATTTCTGAACGGTTGAAAGTGTTCAATAGTGTAGTTGGGGGTGGTAGTCAGTGTTGGTGGTAGTTGTGATCAGTGTTGGTGGAGATTATAGTGGACAGTGTTGTTGTTGTTGTTGTTGTTGTTGTTGTTGTTGTTGTTGGTGGTGGTGGTGGTCTGTAGTGTAGTTGGGGGTGGTGATCAGTGTTGTTGTTGATGGAGGTGATGGTGATGGTTGTCAGTACTGTTGTTGTCGTTTATGACTGTCTTATGTACATGTACTTTCCTTCTTCCTGACAGGGGTATCAACATCAGTTGGAAAAGTTGTTGCAAATGATCTCGATGCTGGTTCATTTGGCAAAATTAACTACAAACTTTTGCAAACTGTGGACGAGCAGAGCCAGAAATTGTTCAAGGTAGATGAAGGCTCTGGAGTCATCACTACTCTTGATAAGCTAGACTACGAGGACATCAGACAGCATTTCCTTTTTATCAAAGCTGAGGACAATAGTGCCACAAAACTAAGTGGTAAGGAAATATTTGCTGAGGTCCACATTATGGGAGCAATGTGGACATTTTTTAAACAACATTCAAATGAAAGAGCCAGAATGACTGGGTTGGGATCCATTCGTGGTCCTTCAAAACTAATGAGGGTTTATCGTGTAATTTCAAAACTCATAGGACAAAAAAATGATTATCATAGCTTTAAAGTGCATATCAGGGTTATTTGTTTATTTTGAAAATCGATTACATATGAAGTAATAGTGGGATGGTTCAGTATTTTTTGATTTGAGATTCGCATTTGCGAGTTATAAAGGATTGAAATGGTGATATGGTAATTCAGTGACGTCAACGCAGGCATCATTTATTATACAAAAGCGCCCCTTTGCAAATTACTGACATTTTTAAACTGGCAATAAGTTATTCTACAACTTATATAAATGACGTTAAACTTTTTTTCTATTTTAGAAAAGAGTGCTACTTGAAAAAATATAAATAAGTTACGGCAAATGCCTGCGTTGACGTCACCTAATTAGCATATCACGATCAAACCTTCATAACTCGCAAATACGAAGCTCAAATCACAAAATACTGAACCATCCCACTATTCACTTTATATGTAATCGATTTTCAAAAGAAACAAACAACCCTGATATGCACCTTAACGAGCTCGCTGAAATTAGTAAAAATGTGAAGTTTGGAAAACCTTTGGAAATTTACGCTGGTATGCAACTCTTGCCTCCAAACAAAGGTTTTCATACAAAATTTCGATTTTTGAAAATTCATAGCTTCGCAATTTGCAGAGCGATCTTTTTCAAACTTCACATTTTTACTAATTTCAACGAGCTCTTTCCAATTATGATAATCATTATTTTGTCTTCTGTATCCTATAAGTTTTGAAATTACATGATTAACCCTCATTGATTTCTTCTTTCTTTTGTAGCCATCACCGAAGTGAGAATCGACGTTCAAGATGTCAACGATAATTCCCCAACGTTCTCAGCAACGTCCTACCGCGCAAAAGTTTCTCTTGATGCCACTGTTGGCGAACATGTCGTCCAGGTCACAGCCACAGACCTTGACAGTACCTCCAATGGGCTGGTTATTTACTCCATTGTTCGGGGCAACGATGAGCAAGCATTCAAGGTCAATCGTAAAAATGGACTTATCACAGTAGGAAAGTCCTTATCAACAGTAGCTGCAGACAAGCTTAATATAAAAATCAAAGCAGAAGATCGAGGATCTAGTACAAGGAGTAACGAAGTTGATGTGGAAATCAATGTGTATCTTCCGGATGGTCCCCGGAGAGGTGCAAGGACAGATAGATATAAAAGTGACAGGACCGTTTTCAAAGGACGTGGTCGTCACGCACCTTGCTGCCATTGAAAAAGATGTCGGGTATATAGTCACCTATAAGCTATCTCCACCTTCGGTTTACGTTAACCTTGATATACAGTCATTTCAGAAAACGTTGTCGCTGACCGGCCTCACGACTATGCGACTAGACCGAACGGGAGTATGGGTAGAAATCACTGAAGCAATAAATTATTAATATTTGCTCTGGAAATTCATTTTCTCATTATCACAATGGAGATTAATACTCGAATGAATGTATGGCTTCGTGTTTTATGCAAGAAAAATAACAGTCGGTGTCAATGACCCATTTTCGGCCAAGGACGTTCAGTGCTGTGACAATGTTCATTCGTTGAAAGACCACTAAATCATCTGAACCACTCGCTAGCGTAGGTCTTCACTGTAAATTCGAGGCATGGCTAATCAGATATGTAGACTAGTTTAAAACCGCTTCAGTGATTTCTACCCATACTCCCGTTCGGTCTAGTCGCGTAGTCGGTGAGGCTGGTCGACGACAACGTTTTATGAAATGACTGTAGATAAACAAGGTCAACCGATTGCACGAGGAATCTTTGCTAACATTCCTTCGCAATGTCGCTTTAAAATAACAGCGAGCGACGAGTAAAATCACAAAATGTTGTAATTTTTACGTGATTTTGACTTTGTTTATATCATGTCAGAGATGGGTCGTGGGCATGAAAACTAACGAGGGGTTTATGTTACAATGAGTTTTATATCTTAGGACCTAGTTTTATGTAGCACCGGGATAGCGCGGGCGTGGCCGAAATCTTCACCCTCTACGTAAGTCGATTCGATGTCTTAGCTTCTTAGAATGTCTCGGAATAGTCCTCCGATTATTTATTTTTCTTACCTATTAGGCTATCTGCTCGTAAATAAAATTATGACCTACTTGTCAGAAAACTATTTTCCATATAGAATTGGTAGTTTTGAGGGCAAAAAGTACACAGGGGAGTGATTTTCTGAATTCCCCCACATTCTTTCCACGTGAGTCGTCCCATGCACCCGAGCTTGTTGGGATTGCTTCTGCAGCTTTGTGTATTCTAACGTCACTTCAGTTTGTAAGCCGACATTCCTTTCATTAGCTAGTCAGTATAGTTTGCTTGCGATGATGGCATAGGACATTCCAGCCATCCATCGATATATTAGTACTAATGAGAACAGCATAATCTAGTATTAGTTACCAAGGCCCAAAATAGCTGGTATAGTGATGTAGGAACGTACGTTGTTCGCCTCTTTCCCAGATCGTTTAATTGATCTCAAAGCCTTCTCTTGTTTTATGTACACATTGACAGCGTTGTGAGAACCTATACACTCGAAGTGAGTAAAGTATAAAAGAGGTTTTTCACAAACTCATCAAATCAAATCAAATCAAATCAAAAGACTTTATTTTATGAGGGTGACACTAAACAGTCTCAGACTGATAAACTTGTGGCCCTCTAACCTAAACTAAATAAATCTATAAATCTATAAATATAATTATAAAAAGTTGAACATCAATCTAAAATACAAAAATTACATTGCATAAGAATAAGAAATATAATATAATATATATATATATAATAAAATTACATCATGCTCAATACAGACGGACTGAAGCCAAGTGCGGCATCCGTTGAAAAATCGCGTGGACTCGAGTAGTTGGTAATATTTTTGAAATCCAGTGGCGGATCGATAATTTTTTAAAAAGGGGTTCCAGAAACGCTACTTCCTGCATTTTAAGGACAAACCATAATTTCAACTACATTCTACTTAGCGTAAAGAACATGATCGGCTTCACGAAGGGGGAACCATGGGACCATCCCTGGATCCGCCACTGTATATTAACCATCAAATATGATCATTATGTTGACGATTTTTGACCATTTTGCATGGGCTATAACGCACCAAAATGACGATTTTGGACGATTTTTGACCATTTAGCATGGGCTATAATCCATGAAAAATGACCATTTCGGACGATCTATGACCATTTTGCATGCGCTATATATAACCCACAAAAAAATGACCATTTTGGACAATGATTGACCAGTTCGCATGGGCTCTAACCCAGCAAAATGACGATTTTTAATCATTTTACATTTGCAATAACCTATCAAAAATGACCATTTTGGACGATTTTTGACCATTTTGCATGGGCTATTTATATAACCCATCAAAAATGATGATTTTTGACGATTTTTGACCATTTTACATTTGCAATAACCCACCAAAAATGACCATTTTGGAGGATATTCTATCTTTTTTTTCTTCTCCATAAAAATATAAACAATCGGAAATTCGTGAAAAATATACACGACATTCTCTTTGTTTTTATTTCAAGATGAAATTAGGCTACTGTTATCCTATAAAATAAATTCACTTATCATACTCTGTTTGGAATCTTGGTTTATTTGTGAGCCAGTGATTTATTTTTCTTTATGCCGGAGTGAAATTTTATGAAGGTTGATTCGACCTTAAGAAATTAAAAACGAAGAAACAAAAATGAATTTTGTTTGCATGTTTGGTTGTTTTCATGGATTGAAATTAATATAGAAATAATTAGCGATAATAATTCTAACAAAATATAAATGGCGGACAAGTTATTTTGTTTTTATGTCGTTAGTGGATACAGGTCAGTCGTCCAGTTTTAACATATGATTTATTTTCCTAAAGTTTAGCCGAGTGGTTTTCATAAACTCATAAAACAGAAACTGTTAATGAGTCAGTCAAATGACGAGATCAGAGGTAGATATAGCGCTATCCGTTGGATAATTCCTTTTATCATATAACAATCAGTGGTATACTGGCTGATGGCAGCATCTCTTAAAAATCCATATCAACACCGCTACCAGTGGTAATATCATTGATATCATCACATTCGATATATCGTTGTTTTTTTAAAGGAGAAAATCTGTGTTTTCTACCACTGATTCTATATCCAGTGAATAATTTTAGTATAGATAACAGCTTCTAAAACTCATTAATAATTCATGAGCAATTGGTCCAATCAGGGCTGTCCAATCGGTCACATACATAGATCTTTATAGCCCGATAAAACACTGATGAATAAAACATCAGTGTCTATATGAGTTATAAAGACGCTGATGTTTTATTCATCAGTTCTATATCAGTGATAAAGACTGATTGCCTGTAACATAGAAATGTTTGTAATTTTCTTGTATTATTACTTGGGCTTCCTGTGGAACGCCCAAGTTAAAAAATGCTGCTTCTTTTTTTCCGTTGGCCACAAATCGTCCAGTTCACGCATGCGCTTTATGCCTCTTGGATACCGCAGACTCGTAGCCATTGCCATGCACTACGAATGGCTTCCGAACCATGGAAGAGATGTAAAGCTCTAGATAGCACTGCAGATTTGCTGTATTCACTGTACTGAACGATGGCTCGGAGCACGTGAAGAGACTACAAGTACAGTACACCAACTACAAAACTATCGTTGTTCTCTTTCAACGAAGGAACTTTTGAAGAGTGCAGTTACTGAAATCTGAAATAGGCAATACTTAACTATTAACAGAGATATGCACTGTGAATATATCATGTGTCTGCTGATGTTCTAAAGTTTGATGACAACAAAGTGTCACTTGAAGGTGAGAAGAACATGGACGCCAGCGCCATCTTGAATCGTTGGATTGTACTTCTGTACATAACTCATAAGCTTACTAAAGGTATACATTTGGTATTAATTATATTTCCAGCGATTATAAAGTTTAGTATTTCTAAATGTAAGCTTAAAAACTGGTACTTCGATTGTGTACATCAAAATAGCACAATAGAAGACGTGTCAAGAAATGAATCGGTCGTAAGCTAATGGTTCAATTACGTGATAACAACTTGTGTTCTGAATTGAATCCAATAAACGAGTTCAGATCTCGACGTGTATTGTTTGTGTGTGATGATCGAATGACATGTCGAACAACTCATCGTCAAAATTCATTATTTTGTGAAGAACGTACGTTGCACACATCTCGACAATATTTTATACTCAGACGTGAAATGTACAACAGACTCGTGTGAGCCCAGTATTTAAATATGCAGTACTGAAGCGGACATTCTGCCAATACAACCAATATGTCTTCAAAGTTGAAATCAAACAAATCTCAGCAGAGCAGATTTGCTTTCAATTTAATTATATTCTTCATGATACTAAGGTCATAATGTTATCAGGAATTGCAGCGTTCAGAAGCCCAAGTAAACGCTAAAGTGCGTCTTGTTTGCTTAGAATTCCTGTAATACTGTTATAAATCAAGGTAAATTGGGATGGAGTTTTAGAAGTCGTTCATAAAACTCGAGTTCGATGAAACACGGTCTCTCGTTCTATAAACTTCACATAAAGAAAGGAAATGCTGATGGTCGATTGGCTATAAAGACTCGAGAAAGTGTTTTTAATTCTGAACTGTAAAGCCCCGTACGCGTTTACACGTGAATATTTTCTATGACAAATTTTCTAGACAAATGATTCAGTTCATGTAAACGGTCGAACAAATTATTGATATTGATATTCGGACAGCGGCTGACTAAAAAAGTATCAAGGAGAGGACGCTAAGCGTACAAAATGGCTCCTGTAAAGAGGAAACGTTTCATTGTCACAATAGCGTCAGTGTGATGCTAATCCATGTGCCAAACGCAAAATATGAAAACAAACAAAGCCATCCTTCTTCGTGTTCCACAAACTCTCAGCAGTCATGTCCTAATCACTCCAGCAATATGTTAATACAACTGTCTGACCAATTCAAACATGTTCAGTTGATGATGTTTCAGCCGCCATCTTGACCGTACAAAACGCTCATAGCTGAAGACCTGGGAACTAAAACTTTGACAAGTGTTCTTTGACACATCGTCTACACGAGCAAACTTTAGATTTGACGATTTGGCTAGCACGCTAGCTTGTCAACAATTGCATTTGTCACATAACATTCGTCAAATTTTCTCATATACAAGTGCAAATAAAAATGGTCACACGTAAAATTTGCCTGTGTTGAGTTAAGGTCACTTAATAATAACATTTCACAAATACAGCACGTACGATAATAAGACATTCCTAATGCCTTTATGCACATCTTAGCAATTGAAACTCTGAGGCAGCTCGTATCTTACTTTTGTAAGAGCGAAGTACTAAGCTTTTAAACCCGTTGGTAGACAGTCAGCTTTGGATAAGTTTTGTATCATCACTTATTAACAAATTTATTTGTCCTGACGCTTCAGTTTCCATTGACGAAAATATCCGAGAAGGAGACCGAGATCGAGAACAAAAATTAATTCAGTAAACTTTGAAACACAGAGTAGAGTTACGCGGGGTAAGGAAACAATATATTTTAATGATAAACAATTTTAACCAAATTAATACTGATGTTGTCTTGTAGGTTTATGTCATTGTATCAAGATGAAGATGAAGATGGGCGCTTAGCCCGAAAGCTTGGAGAAATAAAATCATTTGGTTGAAGAATCGTTAAATAATTGATATTCTCAAGCTTGTTTTTACGGTTGGCACTAGCAAATATCCCATCTTCACTCTTCGTTTTGCATTGAAATTCCGAGCAGTTAATCTTTTACAGTCAGTCTTGGGAGACGATGAGAATGGTGCATGGGGAACAACTCACGGCTAAAACCAACAAAAATTGCATGAATACAATTTTAAAAACCATCCATAAAAAGTATCTGGATTATATACCGACTGTGTTACGTAGGGGGGGGGGGGGGGGCTGTTTCCGTGTCCTACCCCTTTTTTACGTACCTTGCTATTGTACATACACGCCTCAATTAATATCAAGGCTGTCAGACATGCTCGTGAATAATAATTATAGTATACTTAGGTAATTGACACGTACGTGGCTGAATATTGTATATACGAATGTATTGCACAGGAGTGCTCACTTGGTGTTTGATTTCCAAAACCTGCACATGACCGATTCATTGAACGTCCGAAAGTGTACTTGTACCAGAAAATTCAGAATGAAAGCAAATTTGTACTTCAATGGCAGTATCCTTACCATGGTAGGGGATTCAGAGAAGACGGGGAAGTACGCCGAAGCCGTGGTTGAGAAAGATGGGAAGATTGCCTTTGTTGGCGCCCTTGGTGAAGCCAAAAGGATTTATCCCAAAGCCCAGAATATAGATCTGGGAGGAAGATGCATGATGCCTGGCCACATCGACCCTCATCTTCATCCATCCATGGCAAGTATGATTTTAAGCATGGATTTCATCACCCCGTTTGACTGGAGCCTTCCAAGCGGTGACTACCAAGGAGTAAGAACCCAAGAAGGATATCGACAACGTCTGACGACCCTGATCAACGACAACTTTCCTGAATATTCCATAAATCCAACTGCATGTCTGATAACCTGGGGCTATCACACTGACTTCCATGGTGAAATGTCCAGAAACGTTATCGACAACGTAGATGTCGGCAAATCCAACATGGTATCTGTTGTTGTCTGGCATCGCAGTTTCCACGAGGTCTATCTCAACAGTTTTGCACTCGATCACCTCAAGTATGATGACCTCAATGCACTCAAAGAGACTCTCAAGTCGACTGGGAAGCGGGACACTTTTTCGAGATGGGTTTGGATGCCCTCATGGCCACAACAAGTTTCAGAGACCAAGTGTTCCCCCTGATAGAAAAGGGCTATCCAGAGTTGGTGAAGGTGGTCAATCGAAATGGGATCACAGCTGTGGGTGACCTAGAATTTCCCTTGTTCGAAGAGGCACTTGAGAAAGACTTGGCAGAGAAGAATCTCAAGTCCAAAGATGCTTACTTTTCCACCTACTGTGTTGCCAGCTCCAGAAACTACGAACGAATGGCCGGAGGAGACCGAGAGAAAGCTATGAAGTTGATTCTAGAGGCGTCCGATAACATAAGCAACGATCAGGTAATGCTCTATAAAGACCACATCAAATTGCTATTGGATGGAGCATTTTATTCTCAGCTGATGCAAATGAAAGATGGTTACCTTGATAAACACGAGGGCCAATGGATAACTCCTCCTGAAGAATTTGAAGAAGCCATGGAAATCTACTGGAAGAACGGATACCAAATCCACATCCACACCAATGGTGATCTTGGAATGGAGGAACTTCTGGACACTGTGGAGGGTCTGCTGAAATGGTTTCCAAGAGAGAACCACAAGACAACTGTCGAGCATGCCGGCTACTTTACTGAAGACCAGGCCGAACGAATCGCTAAGATGGGCTTGATGGTTTCAGCAGCACCGTACTATTTCTACACTTTGGCCGACAAGTACAGCGAGAAGGGACTTGGTCCAGATAGTGCTCACGCCATCGCTCCCATGAAGTGGCTTTTTGAGAGAGGAGTGGTAACAGCTTTCCATTCTGACTTCACCATGGCTCCAGCACAACCGCTTCTATTTGCTTGGTGTGCTATTAACAGAATCACTGCTGAAGGAATGCACCACCGAGATGACCTCTGCTGCAGCGTCTACGAAGGTATGCTTGCCATCACCAAGAATGCAGCCATTATCCTGGGTACTGACGACATCATAGGAACCATTGAAGAAGGGAAGCTTGCCAATTTCACCATCCTGGACAAGGATCCCTTGAAGCTCCATCCAACTGCTATCAGAGACATCAAGGTTCATGCTTCAGTTTACAAAGGAAGAAAAAACATAGTGAACTTGTGAGAACAGTTCCACTTAGGACGCTGAGTAATGTTAAATGTAGCAGGGTGCTCCGTCTACAAAATAATATTCCCATGAAAGTTAAAATCAAAGTTAAATTCAAATTTCAATTTTTTGTCTATAATTATAATTGAAATATTGTTACCTTGAAATTAGTTCCTACTTATTGAATTAATAAATGCCTCATATCGAGTGACTTTGCATGATGAGTGTTTATACGTTTATATTACAGTTTATCCATTGATAACAGTGTGTTCTGAATACGATATAACCAGCGCGCGTTATATATATATAAACACAAATATTTCAAATATAATATCTTCAGTTTCCCAAATATTTACCATTTAAAAATATTTCAAAAAAATCATTAATAAATGAGAACTGTTATTACAAAATGGGGCTTCGTCAACAAGACACTTTTTAAGAAATCAGACCTCATTATTGTAAGTTGTATCAAAATCACCTAGGATGTTGTTTCAGCTCGAAGTTTAATTTGGCTATGCCTTCACGAAACAAGTCAATCACTCACTTTCTTATGATTCTACAAGCTCATGTTGTGCCAAAATCACCTGAGATGTTTTTTTTTAGCTCGGGCATGTGCACTATCAAAAAACTCGAGATAGTTTTTCTTAGTGAAACTATCAGTACGCTTCTGTGCCGTTGGTTTTTAAGTTTTGGGCCAATTTGATGCTATAGGAGCACAACATGATATTTTGTTATAACAAAATGGGGCTTCGTCAATAAGACACCTTTTAAGAAATCAGACCTCAAATATTTATCCATATTTTTAATTAGAATGCTTTTGACATATAATTTTTGCGAAAAGTTTGGCTTATATAGCTTAATCAATCCCACATACATTATAAATGGCTTGGCCGATTGTCGAGAGATTCGAGCGTGAGAAGACGGGATGACGTTTTTCACAATTTAGTATTAGTGGATTTTTTCCGTTTCTTCACTGAGTGACTTGGGCTCTACAAACGTCAAAGATGTCGCTCTTATGACCAGTAGATATTCCACAACGTTTAAGAAATTACTTGTTTAACACAGCTAATCTTAAAATGGCTAAACAGCCGTTTTACAGTACGGTTTACAGTTTATCATTATATTGTCTCGTGTTTCGTTAAGCCGCGTTAGGTAGGGAGTGGGAATAGGATTCAGGGATTATTATTATTATAGTTTAGGTGTCATAATTACTTGGTAGGAAACTGCTATTAAACCTGATACAGAAATAAATTTATGATTATTTATTATTACAGTATGGATACTCGAACCGTGAACACTTAGTTTTTTTTCTAACACAAATATATAAATTATCGATTGAGCAAATTGATGAGAAAAAATGATTTATTTTGATCGCTAAGTGTATTTAAACTCAATGCTGCATTTGAGAGGCTATGAGGCAATAGAAAGTTCGAAAAAAAAAGTTCGAAAAAACTTGAAGTGTTCACGGTTCGAATGTCCACACTGTAACTCTATTTCTAAACCTCATTAATAATTCATGAGCAATTGATCCAACCAGGTTGGTTGAATCGGTCACATGCATGGATCTGTATACCCCGATACAGACACTGATGAATAAAACATCAGTGCTGTATCAGTGATACAGACCTAATGAATAAAACATTAATGCTGTATCACTGATACAGCACTAATGTTTTATTCATCAGTATCCACAGGTCATGCAAAGGTCTCATTTACTCGTATCATTGACCTTAGCATAGCACCAACAGCAAGTTAAGAATATCATTACGGCTTTCTATTTACAAATACAAAAGCTCTTTCCAATGTGGGATGACTTGAGGTGTATCCTGCGCATGACAGTGACGTCAAAAGTACCTTTAGAAGAAAGTTCTGTAATTTTCTTGTGTTATTTGCTTAGATTTCGCGTAATGCTGTTTTAAATCAAGGTAAATTGGGATGGAGGTTTAGAAACCATTTACAGCATTCGCGTCCGTGTTGTATCGGAGATATATCTACCGATACAACACGGCTGCTCATGCAGTAAATATCACTTTGCGTTGCAAAGCAATTTCTTCTCGATCTAGGTATCGTACTCAGATATTTTCGTCAATGGAAACTGAAGCGTCAGGACAAATAAATTTGTTAATCAGTCATGCCAGATACAAAACTTATCCAAAGCTGTCTACAAACGGGTTTAACTGAAGCTCAGTACTTTGTTCTTACACAATTAAGATACGAGCCAGTTAGAGTTTCAATTGCTAAGATGTGAATAAAGGCATTAGGAAAGTCTTATTACCGTATACGCGCTGTATTTGTTAAATGCTTAATTGTGTTTGCTCGTGTAGATGACTGAGAAAAATTTGACTAAACTTCATGTGACAAATGCATCTGATGAAAACCTAGCGTGTTAGGTTTTCCTATGGCAAAGAAAATTTATCAAATCTAAAATTTGCTCGTGTAGATGATGTGTCCAAGAAAACTTGTCAACGTTATAGTTCCCAGGTCTTCAGCAAGAGCGTTTCGCACGGTCAAGATGGCGGCTCAAGCATCGTCAAAATGTTTCACTGATTGGTCAGTTGACAGTTGTATTATTTAGCTTATTGCTGGAGTCATTGAGAACTCGCGAGTGTGGAACACGAAATAATATGTTTTTGTGTTTTATTTTTATTTTTATTTGCATTTGGCAGCATGGATTAGCAGCACTGACGCTATTGCGACAATGAAACGTTTCCTCTTTACAGCAGCCATTTTGGACGCTTAGCGTGCTCTCCTTGATACTTTTTTAGTCATCCGCTGTCCGAATATCAGTGCTGGCACAAAGCCGTAGCCAACACATATAATTTGTTCGACCATTTACATGCAGGGCAAATCATTTGTCATAAAAACATTGCCCGTGTAGACAGGCATACCAACCACGTTATTTAGTTTATTCCATCGCCAACTATTCCGGTCATCCTGAGCCGTAATTCACTCAGCGGCTTTCCTTCGGAACATAGACTTCGATTGCTCACTCGTATCAGTAAAAATTCGCTCCAAAACAGGTTAAATAAGGCTCCTTTAGTCAATTAAACACCGTTGGACATTTAAACAACTACCAAACTGTATGTGTTAGGTATATTTAGAGCCCAATATTATCGAAGAAACATTTTAGAAGCGAAATACTAACTCGGTTTGACGATTTTGATCAATAGCACAGGGAGCCCAAGCGCCCTCAGGCCCGGACTTGGATAAATCTAACTTACTTGCGACGGTATCCCTGTGCTTTAACAGCTATCCCATGGATCTTTACGGCAAATGAAAGATGGATAACTGAGCTTTATTTGGGTACCAAACATGACGATTTTCGGTAAAGTTTCGACTTCAAACTTCCACGAGGAGCTTTGCCCAAGAAAGATTTTCGCAGTGGGGATCCTTTAATTCAATCATCAACTCTCTAAAATGGTGATAATGGGTGTGAACGTTAATTAACTTACATGTAGGTGTGTTGGATTTATCTGGAAATAATCAGTCAACTACAATTTGATCGCTTCCGTCCAGCGATCGTAATGTACCGCATTTCGAATACAAATACTATTATTTATATCAAAACATTAGCATAGAGCTAGAGGAAAAATATCCCAAGAACAGATTTACGGGCGATTCACCTAGTAACTTCTGTTGCTCTGCTTTCGGGCGAGTCGCCTTAAAAGCAGTTGGAATATCAAGTAGAATAAAGCAAGATATGACTGTTATGTTTACTTAGTAGTTACAGAGAGGAAAATACATCCCAAGAACAGATTTACGGGCGATTCACCTAGTAAATTCTGTTGCTCTGCTTTCGGGCGAGTCGCCTTAAAAGCAGTTGGAATATCAAGTAGAATAAAGCAAAATATGACTGTTATGTTTACTTAGTAGTTACAGAGAGGAAAATACATCCCAAGAACAGATTTACGGGCGATTCACCTAGTAACTTCTGTTGCTCTGCTTTCGGGCGTGTCACCTTAAAAGCAGTTGGGATATGGAAGAATGACAAGATACACATATGAGAGCTTGTGTTATCAACATTGTTTGATTATATATTACATATTTGATTAGCAGCGAATTAATGTTACTTATTGCATTAACTGTGACGAAGACGAACGAATTTATGAGTTTTCCAATACTGTCGAATCCTTCAGTAGAACTGAATCCCTCAATCGCAGAAAGTCAAAATGGAGTGGAGACGTATACACGTCTTCTTTCCAGCTCTTCCACGATCGAACCATTTACAAGGACATTTAATTTGGCGCCATTTTTGTCAATAAAGCCTTGTATTTCTTATTTAAAACGCTCAGAAAAAGTTGAATTCATGAACGTTTTGGGTCATACCACAGATCTCGGTGGAAATTCGGCTTACCACCGCTTTAGCATGCAGTTTCGTAGGGTTTTTGTGGAGCTTACTGTTGATCTATTTATACCTTCTTCGATGTCTGATATTGCACCATACTTACCTGACCTATACATGTATACCTCATTTGGGCTTGTCACATCTTTCTCAGTGTTCGGCTTGTATTCCGGCTCAGTTGTATAAAATCCGCATCATAAAATGCACATGCTACAACGGTACTGCACGAATAGATCTTTGAATTTCGCGCGGACAAGCGAAGAAACAAACAACTATATATCATGTTAGCTATTACTTTACTAAATGCCAATCAAACTCACAACCGATAACCAATAAAAATATAGCAACTGACGCTGCCTGGCAACTCCGTACAGACTTGTACATTTGACATAAGACAGGTACATATGCACGCAAGCGAGGTCTTGCTTTATACTGACCGGTTTTCAATTTATTGTTCTTTTTAAGAGCAGGTGTATGAGAAAATCAAGCAAAGTTGGAAATGAAAATTTTTCACCCACCTTGAAATTTTGTGTGCAGGTAGACCACCCAGGGGGGTGCACAAAAACAACCCATGTTGGGGTCATCAAACGCATTGTTGCCAAAGCAACGGCAATTGTTCGTTTTGGCCCATGTGCCACAAATTCAACCCAAAATGCCCTCCAGTAAAGGGTAAATGAATGAGGCTCGTTCTCCGGCGCATTTAAACCAATGTCATTCAAATTTGATCCACAAGCAGGGCAACTCTTCTAGTTTTAAAAATGGTCAATCACTACAATTCGCTTTGAGTATTCGCTCAGAAAATCAGCACTTAACGAGGGACCATGTCGGCCATTTTGGTAGACATGAAAAAACAGGTTAAACTCTTTGGCTGATATCTCCTAAAGTACGCTCTTCTAAGAAATGATACTTTTATCACAGCTTCTATAGACATTGATGTTTTAAATTCTACAAAAAGTTTTTTGGGGAAAATTATAATTTTACGGTGGGGGTTCGTACCATTTGAGGGAAATGGTCAAAATGTGAAAAATTAGTCTTGTTATAGCTCGATTATTTCACTCAGAAACTAATTTCATTTACTAAATATCACTATAAAGGCAATTCTTATTATCTCCTAAACACATTCAATCCAATTGTTGAAGGTCTGAAGACGCGAAGTCTGAGAAATAAATATTCATAAAAGACCTACCTTGCGAATTTATAACCTTTGTTTATTCCGCTCACAAAACTGCACAGCTATCGACCAACATAACGAGCCAGAACGTTTAGTTACCAAAGATATTCGGGAAATTTTCCCCATATTTGAGATTCCTCTTCACTACGCCTATAACAGAGAACACAGGCGACAAAAGTTATGGCTAGTGATTGTCAACAAATTGATCGTTTATATGATGATCGAGATTAAATGTATTTACATATATTGAACGTGATATATACCAACAATGACACTAAAGCCATTTTTATTCGCACAAAAACATAATAAGAGGAAAATTATAAATTTAGGACGTATTATAACATTGTATAGATATGTACAAGGATCGACATATTGATATACTCAGTAGAGATGCAGCTTGGCAGTATACTGACATGATTGTTTACAGGCTGATTTATCAGGAAAACTGATTCCCAGCTCAGTAGAGATGCAGTTTGGTGTTCCACATGATTGTTACGGGCTGATTTATCAGTATTGATTCCCAGCTCAGTATAGAGATGCAGTTTGGTGTTACATGATTGTTACGGGCTTTTATCAAAATGATTCCCAGCTCAGCAGAGATGCAGTTTGGTGTTACATGATTGTTACGGGCTGATTCTAATTTAAACTGATTCCCTTCAGTAGAGATGCAGTTTTCTTTACATGATTGTTACGGAGGGCGATTATCAGTGTAAACTGATTCCCGGCCCAGCTCAGTAGAGTTGCATTTTATTCTAATATGAAGTTAGCGCTAAGTTACAGTGCAAACCCTGTGACTGTGTCACGATCGAGGCCGATCGGGAATTGAAATAAAATATTGCGGGCATTAAGAATGATCGGATGTATGCGCAGATCATCAATTAAACTTACCTTCGGAAGGCAAGTTAGATTTTACATGGATTGCCATATATTTTAACATTCATCAGGGATCCTAAGTACCTGGAGCTTAAAATACCAGTAGGTAGTACAAAATGATTCCACGTACTTTTGTTGGATAGGCATCTTTATCTTCGGAGATAATTTCTGAAAGAACTCCCTTAGCTTGCTGATTTAATCGCTACATTTTGGCGGGAAAGATGGCGACGATTCTGTATTATAATTATTAAGATCGCCGAACGAGTTGGCTACACGGACATGAGATTCTGGAGCTCTTGGTCGTTAACACATGAGGTTGGGATTCTGTCTAAGAATCCCAGCCAGAACACAATAGCTCAGACACATGTGAACGTAAACCTCTTCTTCTTTGGTCGCCTCCATCAAAATGATCTATTTGCGCGCCATTTACATCATGCAAGCGAAATTGCCTTGATTTGCAGAGGAAAACAGAGAGCAAGCACAGCTCTTTGGAATATTTTGTTGATTGCCCACAAATTCTGCTGTTCGATCAGTTCCTACCCTGTTTATCAGTGATTGCCGCATCGATCCCACGGCCTCGATCAACACGGCTCAGTAACTTTATTTACAACTTCAAAATCGTGCTCGCTTGTCAGAACTCATTTGATGAGAGTGCACAGAAATGTATTGCTACGGAGAAGGCAAACAACTATTAATTGCCTTTGAAAGACAATGTTGACATATAGTAATTCGATCGATAGCAACCGCGCTACCCCATTGTGACCATTATAACTTGGCTCTGGCCCTTTTGGTCGTAACGAAGAGCGTAAATGACGATCACTGAAGCAGGAAAATCCCTCCAAGAGCTGAAATATGATCCAAGCACTTTGTTACAGACAAAGCAAAACTTATGGTGTATCCTGATTACTGTTATGTGCTGAAATGTTGCCATTAAAACCTTTAAAACGACAGGAAAGTAGTTTCTTGTTCGTATTGTAAAAACCGGAAATGCCAACCGCTGACCGGAAATGAGACCACTTCGAAACAAAATACCCACCAATAAATCAAGAAAGACGTATTTTTATCTATTATATCCCCTGTTCAGGAGAGAGAGGCCAAAAACCATACCATGTCCAGCGGCACGTCCTGTATAGCCCATATATGGGAGTGCCCCTCCCCCCGGGCACCAACTGCAGCGAACAACAGAGCGTCGTCAGTTCATCTCGGCCGCAAAGTTAGTGCGTTGCTGTTGTAGAAAACTATGTCGTGAAGGGGTATAATGAGTGTTCTTTTTACGTTGAGGTTAACGTTGAAGTTCCGCTTGAAGTAAAAGTTTTATTACATGTTTATTAGTTAACGTTGAGGTAGTTCGTTGAGCTATAATATTATAATTTCCAGGGGTGTAGCCAGGATTTTTTCGGAGTGACGCAAAATTGTGAAATTCACGAATTGTATACACTTCACCAGAAGTACATAACTAGTTATGTACTTCTAACTTCACTCAATTTAGCACCTACTGTTTCTCTTCTATAATTTTGGTTCGATGCAATTGTTGGGAGGCACAACTGATATGACGAGCGGCGAAGTCGCGAGCTGCTAGGTATAGGTCTCTGAAATGGCATTTCCTGCCTTCTGAAAATAGTTTCCAGACATATCTTACCAACTTTTACTTTATTTTACGAACTCCCAATAATTGTATGATTGAAAAAGCCCAATTTCAAGCACAAATAACTAATCCCTACAATCCATAGCGTGATAATATTTTGTTTTTTATTTGCCTTTTTTTCTTTTTTTTTCACTTTTTCTTTTTTCTAAAAGAAGCTGCTTTTTTTATTCAACAATTTTTTTAGCTACGCCCCTGATTTCTGTATGGGAGGCACAAGTCTTCAATAAAATATGTTGTGTGATATAGCACATCCACATTAAGTATTTCTAAGCATCGTTGAAAATCGATAATTATCGATCGATATGAAATCGATGGTAATCAATGAAAATGATAATAATAATAATAATAATAATAATAATAATAAAAAAAAAAATAATAATAATAATAATAAATATTATCATAGTATATAAGACGAGGTTCTATACCTTCATTTCATTCCTTTACGCACTTTATTCACTTACTTAGCGAAATTAAAACTAAAGAGTAATGCGTTATATCTTTAGCGAACTGAGGAGGTTGAGAAAACGAAACTAGTTTTCGCTAAGTAAGTTAATAAAGTGCATAAAGGAATGAAATGAAGGTATAGAACCTCGTCTTATGTACTATGACATTTACAAAGTCCAGTTTGGGGTCTCAGCAAAAGAAATATCAGAGAAATAAATATTATCGACTATCGGAATTATCGATTGGTATGGCAGGGTTTCAGTAAACTATTATAGATAGGCGAATTATTATTGTTTCGAATTAAAGAGTTTTTAAATATTTGATATCAATGGATAGATAAAAATACAGTCTTTCTTGATTTATTGGTGGTTATTTTGTTTCGAAGTGGTCTCATTTCCGGTCAGCGGTTGACATTTCCGGTGTTTACAATACGAACAAGAAACTACTTTCCTGTCGTTTTAAAGGCTTTAATGGCAACATTTCAGCACATAACAGTAATCAGGATACACCATGAGTTTTGCTTTGTCTGTAACAAAGTGCTTGGATCACATATGCAGCTCTATGGAGGGATTTTCCTGCTTCGATTGAAGTGATCGTCAATATTACGCTCTTCGGTACGACTTGGTCGATAGCTGTGCAGTTTGTGTGAGCGGAATAAACAAAGGTTATCTTAATCTGGACATCTTAAAGTTGTAATTTAGAGCTTTTTCATGCCTGTTAGTGACTGCACCATGTATGGCCAAGAATGTGGAATAATCAGGGTAAAATCACCTTGATTAGACCGACATTGTGAAAAGTGACCAAATTCGCAAGGTAGGTATTTTATGAATATTTATTTCTCAGACTTCGCGTCTTCAGACCTTCAACAATTGGATTGAATGTGTTTAGGAGATAATAAGAATTGCCTTTATAGTGATATTTAGTAAATGAAATTAGTTTCTGAGTGAAATAATCGAGCTATAACAAGACTAATTTTTCACATTTTGACCATTTCCCTCAAATGGTACGAACCCCCACCGTAAAATTATAATTTTCCCCAAAAAACTTTTTGTAGAATTTAAAACATCAATGTCTATAGAAGCTGTGATAAAAGTATCATTTCTTAGAAGAGCGTACTTTAGGAGATATCAGCCAAAGAGTTTAACCTGTTTTTCATGTCTACCAAAATGGCCGACATGGTCCCTCGTTAAGTGCTGATTTTCTGAGCGAATACTCAAAGCGAATTGTAGTGATTGACCGTTTTTAAAACTAGAAGAGTTGCCCTGCTTGTGAAACAAATTTGAATGAAATTGGTTTAAATGCGCCGGAGAACGAGCCTCATTCATTTACCCTTTACTGGAGGGCATTTTGGGTTGAATTTGTGGCACATGGGCCAGAACGAACAATTGCCTTTGCTATGGCAACAATGCATTTGATGACCCCAACATGGGGTGTTTTTGTGCACCCCCCTAGGTGGTCTACCTGCACACAAAATTTCAAGATGGGTGAAAAATTGTCATTTCCAACTTTGCTTGATTTTCTCATACACCTGCTCTTAATACTTTTAAAATTGGTTCTACCGAAATTAGGTTCAGACCGGCCCTCACGGCACACTGAGTAATTTCAAAACCATAAGCAAATCAGTGCATGTGGACCGGTGTTAAATGAAAATTCACATACGCTACAGTCGTTTGCAGTTTATTCAATTGCATTGTTGACAGAAGGATTTCAGATATCTAACCAATGCGTTATAATCCGCTAATAGTCCTGTGGTTTTATACAAAGGGAATAGGTTCTCCTGCTGTGCAACTTCTGACTTTCAAAGACAGAAAAACCTTTGAAACTCCTCGTGCTATATTTTGCCCATCGGAAGCGGACATTTGGTGTTCTCATTTGGTGATAATGGAGCATTTTCAAAGTCAATAGGGAATGGTGTAATTATCTCCAATCTAGACATGCTTTTGTGAATGGCCTTACTGGTATGTCTACTTTATAAACCCATTTTGGCAAATTGGACAGAGTCATCTATATTTCCACAATTAGACTTGGAACTTCGCACTGTCGCATGTTTTTATCCAAATTTACAGAGGCAGTATGGACGATATACACGACGATCGACTAGTTTAAAACGAATGGTAGGAATTTATATTTTCGTAATTTGTATTAGCCAGAAAAATGTATATGGAGTAGTAGAATGCTATTCCATCTTGGCAAATTAATTTTGTTCAGAACGTACACTTTTATTTCCCTTGATTTGCTCGCTTCCCAGTCAAGCCTTGTATTTTTGTTCGCGATTGTCATTATTCGATTGGGGAAGACCGCTGTTCGTCACGGGCTCAAGATGACCGGAATAGTTGGCGATGATTAATCTTTCTTTCTATCTAATCAAATTCCAGAACAGTTTAACGTCGAATTGAAATGAGATATGACAAGTTTTGAAACAAGATAGCGTGTTCAACGGCACTGGTACTTTCTGACATTTTGCGAAAACCTATACAACTGTTGGTATTACTACCTGACCAAATCAGTCTAATCGTAGACTACAAAGCGCAATTACCTTTTGGTTGGTGGCGTAAAGCCAGAATTGTCTACAAACGGTAACTACGACTACGCTGGACGTTTCAAAACCACTGATCAGTTTTAAGTCATATCCATATCACCAAGAACCGTAGGGAATTTGTAGGATGTTTTTTTTTTTACTGATTCGAAGTTCAAAACAATTAAGGAAATAAAACACATATTGAAATATTTTAATTAGGACACATTCCTTGCAATACCTAATAACTGTTTTGTTTACAAAATAAATTGCTGCCGAACGTGTATTTAAACGTGTTGGTATAATATTCAACAGCAGACAGAGCCAATATAATAGACGCTTTCAAGAAAAGTAATTGTTGGATGTCATCGCAGAGCAACGCTAAAATGGAGGCTTTCAGTTATTACGGGACAGGGGGTTCGCAAGATTGTAATTATAAGGGGGATTCGCAAGATTGTAATTATAAGGGGGGTTCGCAAGATTGTAATTATAAGGGGGGTTCGCAAGATTGTAATTATAAGGAGGGTTCGCAAGATTGTAATTATAAGGAGGGTCCGCAAGATTGTAATTATAAGGAGGGTTCGCAAGATTGTAATTATAAGGAGGGTATTGTAAAGGGGGGGGGGGGGGGGGTAAGGGGGGGGGGGGGGTTGGCAAGATTGTAATGGGCGGTTGGCAATATTGTAATTATAAGGGGGGTTTAGTAAGATTGTAATTATAAGGAGGGTTCGCAAGATTGTAATTATAAGGAGGGTTCGCAAGATTGTAATTATAAGGGAGGGTTCGCAAGATTGTAATTATGAGGAGGGTTCGCAAGATTGTAATTATAAGGAGGGTTCGCAAGATTGTAATTATGAGGAGGGTTCGCAAGATTGTAATTATAAGGAGGGTTCGCAAGATTGTAAATATAAGGAGGGTTCGCAAGATTGTAATTATAAGGAGGGTTCGCAAGATTGTAATTATAAGGAGGGTTCGCAAGATTGTAATTATGAGGAGGGTTCGCAAGATTGTAATTATAAGGAGGGTTCGCAAGATTGTAATTATGAGGAGGGTTCGCAAGATTGTAATTATGAGGAGGGTTCGCAAGATTGTAATTATAAGGAGGATTCGCAAGATTGTAATTATAAGGAGGGTTCGCAAGATTGTAATTATAAGGAGGGTTCGCAAGATTGTAATTATAAGGAGGGTTCGCAAGATTGTAATGGGCGGTTGGCAATATTGTAATTATAAGGGGGGTTCGCAAGATTGTAATTATAAGGAGGGTTCGCAAGATTGTAATTATGAGGAGGGTTCGCAAGATTGTAATTATAAGGAGGGTTCGCAAGATTGTAATTATAAGGAGGGTTCGCAAGATTGTAATTATAAGGAGGGTTCGCAAGATTGTAATTATAAGGAGGGTTCGCAAGATTGTAATTATGAGGAGGGTTCGCAAGATTGTAATTATAAGGAGGGTTCGCAAGATTGTAATTTTGTGAGGAGGGTTTCGCAAGATTGTAATTATAAGGAGGGTTCGCAAGATTGTAATTATGAGGAGGGTTCGCAAGATTGTAATTATGAGGAGGGTTCGCAAGATTGTAATTATGAGGAGGGTTCGCAAGATTGTAATTAAGATTGTAAGATTGTAATTATAAGGAGGGTTCGCAAGATTGTAATTATAAGGAGGGTTCGCAAGATTGTAATTATAAGGAGGGTTCGCAAGATTGTAATTATAAGGAGGGTTTCGCAAGATTGTAATTATAAGGAGGTAATTGTAAAGGGGGGGGGGGGGGGGGGGGTCGGCAAGATTGTAATGGGCGGTTGGCAATATTGTAATTATAAGGGGGGTTCGCAAGATTGTAATTATAAGGAGGGTTCGCAAGATTGTAATTATGAGGAGGGTTCGCAAGATTGTAATTATAAGGAGGGTTCGCAAGATTGTAATTATAAGGAGGGTTCGCAAGATTGTAATTATAAGGAGGGTTCGCAAGATTGTAATTATAAGGAGGGTTCGCAAGATTGTAATTATGAGGAGGGTTCGCAAGATTGTAATTATAAGGAGGGTTCGCAAGATTGTAATTATGAGGAGGGTTCGCAAGATTGTAATTATAAGGAGGGTTCGCAAGATTGTAATTATAAGGAGGGTTCGCAAGATTGTAATTATAAGGAGGGTTCGCAAGATTGTAATTATAAGGAGGGTTCGCAAGATTGTAATTATAAGGAGGGTTCGCAAGATTGTAATTATAAGGAGGGTTCGCAAGATTGTAATTATAAGGAGGTAATTGTAAAGGGGGGGGGGGGGGGGTTGGCAAGATTGTAATTATAAGGGGGGTTTAGTAAGATTGAAGGGGGAGTGGTTATTTAAAGGGGGACTCTGATCAAAATACCTCAAACTTTTAAACCAGCTGAAACTCCGTAATTACAATCTTGAAGCTATCAATAATAACTCTACCAAACGGTTTTTCGAAATTTCAACGGCAAGTGCTAGTTTTTGCTCTTTCTTTTTCGAGGCCAGTGAATAAATCGAAAATTTGGAGGAAGACTGGAACGGGCGGTAGTGACGTCATCCAATCAACCCAAATATTCGGCTACAAGGCAAAGTATGGAGGTCTCTGAAAATATCCACAGAAAATCACGCTTTATCCATTCTAATATTATTTTGATTGCCAAATAGCAAAATATACAATCAAGTTGCTGTGTTCAAGCGACAAATACATCCAAAAGAAGATATTTTCACTGCAGAATTCGACGATTCCATTACATATCAAGAAATCTGTGCTTTTTACGTACACCAACTACGGGGACTGGGCACGAGTTTACCGGTCACCCTGTGTTAGGTTTCCCAGTCTTTTTGGCCGTGTTACAAAATGGAGGACAATGTTTACATTCATTTACTCGATTTGCTGTAAGTTTGGATGGATTTTTCGATAAAAATCGTACTTTTAAGCGAAAAATATTAACAGGGTTTCCAATTATATGGTAAGTACAATGCGCAAATATGGACATAGGAAAGCTGGCCGAGCAACAGCACACTTTAATGGGGGATTTCTTGATATGTGATTTATAGCTGAATGTTACGTACTCTCACGTATTCTCAAGTCCGCCGCTTTCGGCGTACGAGCAGGATATAACTCCCAAATATATACTGTTCCATATCCTAACATATAAGAGGATCTAAAGTGTACGTTGGGACTTCTGGTAAGATTAATTTCGACATATTTATGCCACGAATTCACCATCTGAAGTCTCTTCAAGGGCAGGAGCGTGACCGGTATTATGAGTAGTACTAGAAACATACGCCGTACATGTTTACCATGTTGTATGGTGACTGATCTGCTCAATAATAATTTTTCGGTGTAAAACTAAAAGAAGTTGGATATATCCACGAATCTGATGTATATAAATGCTTCACAATTTAATAGTCTCCTAATACTACCAGTAAATGTAGTAGTCACGAAGTGTACTTCAGGATGACCCGATGCGACTGACCTCTACTGATCAATCTGCTTTGCACGATTGTCAACACACTGCAGTTGTACGGACAACAGATTTTAAAATCCTATCTCATAAATTATTTTTTAGAAAGCAATTAATCTGCAAGAAAACTGTTCATTCTATGCATTTTATTATCAATTTCCAATGATTCTGGTGTTGAAAATTAAAACTGTAGTAACATGTATACTGTGAGTGTCTCGGCGGGAGCCGTGTTCGCCGGGCATTGTAACTTGTTCTTCTACAGTCACAATACAAGCTTTACAATCCTTAAAATCGTTTACTTGGGATATCAGCTTACAAATCTGTATGCTGCCGATTTGATATGATAACATTTAGATCTCAAATCCATTTGAAGTCGTAAGGCCAAGAGTGCAAGACTGACACGAAGTATTCTCAAAAACTTCAGGTTCGTTTAGCATGATATATATCACAGTTCTATCCACTTTAGAAACTTCTGGTGCTAGGTGATGAGCCCTAACTGCATGAAAATTGAATTGGACGGCTGAATGACAAAATAAGACGAAGAAACATCGATAAAACTGGGTAGTATTTTACAAGACTTTGTATGTGAATGTACGGACGTGTTCAATGGGTTGATTGGATGACGTCACAGAGACCAACCGCTGTCTGTTTATCACGGGCTCGTTTATTCAAAACCAACATGGCGTACGGGTGATTTCGGCCTCTTCTCATGAGGATTTCTCGACACTCTCTGGACCAAAAACAAAAATGTTTCGTATTTTTATTAGTTTATCTATATACTTTTAGTAGACGCTGGAGAAAAGCCACTCCAAGAAGGGTCGATTTTGATCAGAGTCCCCCTTTAAAAGTACTAAATTGTTAGGGGGATTATATAATCATATCAAACTTATGTCCTGCATCATTGAACATTTGCTCCTATTGGGACACAATATCACGCGGACAACGTTTTTGAATGCGCTTGTGCAAGATGAAATTATTGAATTACAAATGTGCTTTGTTTACTATTAAAAGCACGTTTGAGGCCCGATTAATCGAGCAATTTGTTCTTTGGCCGCTAAATAAAGCATTTCTCAATTGATCTTTTTCCGCCTTTGACAATGTGTAAATTAGAAGTATAAAAGAGGATGGTATAGAGATGCATATGTTTCCTCAACAGGGGAAAATATATCACAAATTCGAACTTCAGACCTATTGATCTTGTGTGTAAATATTATAAATTGCCTTCAAAAACGTCCTTTCCGAGCCATAATTTATTTGTCTATGTAGCTTCTACATACAGACCGGGATAAAGAGCACCAATATGATGTTCACGATTACCAAACAAGGAGTTTTAGATTTCATTTTGCCACCGCTTAATTATATCCAATATACATGTATTTTATATCAAAACGCGCGTATCATTACAGAGCATTTGAATCTGGCGGTAGGTTTTTGATTGACACAATTCCCAAAGAATTCAAAGGGTTTTTGTGTGTAGCGTAGCTAATGCTCTCCCATATCTCTTCATAGATTTCAGTTCGATCAATTTTGAAGAAACGGAAAATGCCACCTTCAAACCTCTTTATTTGTGCTTGAATTGCCAGCTTATTCATTCCTTACATATTCGTATTTTATATTCCGTTGGTAGGTTTTTGATTTGTATTTTAACAATGCAGTAAAAAGCAAAAATGTATCAAAATCATGCTGTTTTTCGCCTAAACAAGACTCGCCTCATCTGCATATGTGAAACAATGACCTTTTGTATAACATGAGTTTGATATGTTGAGCTACTGTCTAGCAATTTTCCTAACCCTCCCCCTGCCATATTAAATGAAAGAACCCTAATAGCTTCTCGGCCTAATAGCTGTAATGTTGTTATAATATATGTGTTACACATTGAACGAGGCTCGACAAATTTTATGATGCTTAAGGTCCCTATTATGTATTGCGCGCGTTCTACCACAGGAAACCCATCAAAAATACGCGCGCATACAAATGTATTTATATTTATTATAAGTAGCTTTATAATAAATGCTTGGGCTGCCTGTGGTTATAATTTATATTTATTTGTTTCATGAGTTCATAGCAACCACTCTAAACTTTAAATTGGATGCACATGGATCCACTAAAGAAATAAAACCAACATAACTTTTTGTGCTGTCATTTTTTTTGTTAGAATAATAATTAGTATTTATTTCTATATTTTGGAATGCAAAATAATCAATGAAATCAAATAAACATCAAAAACAATTTAATCAAGCAATCATATGTATATTAATTAGTTCAACACCTTTCAATCAAACCTAAAATCTGAAATCCAGATATATCGATTTTATTAAAAAAATAATCCTTCCATATATAAGTAATTCGAATAAGGAGAGACTTATTTAAACATTTAAGTAGCGATCCGCGTAAGAACGAAAGCACGAACGGCTATGGAACTTTAGGAATGTCTTATGCAAAGAAATCGTAAAGGGATTAAGTTATTAAAATCCAGCGATCTGATTGGTTAAAGTCTTTGAAACTCCGATTTTTCTACGATATACTTCGTTTCCATACACGAAACTCCGTATATGGAAGTAGTAATCGTTCTCCGATTGTTTCATTGGCTTCGGGAACAATTCGTATGTGAGCGTCACGAAATTCTGACTCTCGTCTCGAATTTCAAGTCATCGATGTCGTGTCAACAAGTTGAGGCCATTGAATAAGCCAATGTAAAGGAATCTGAAAAGCCGAAATCAAACGCAAAAAAGTAACTTACAAGATAAGGAAAGTTAGAGTGAATGTGCATGAGGTATTCCAATCGAATGGAATGCCCTTTTCCGCACTCTGTTGCTGTTCGCGACACGACGAATGGAAGCATGGCGCGGTGAACGCCGATCAACTTCGCTTGTGTTCACGTGAAGAATCACGGCTGTTTCTATCAGACGAGGATGCAAACTGGTCAAAGAACAAGACCAGGAAAGCAGCAAAACATCTACGAGAATTGAACATTGAAAGCTGTGGCGAGATCGCACAGCTAGGTAGCCCAAGCTTATGTGGATAATGTCAATAAAATCAATAAAATAATAAAATGAACATGAAATCCTCTATAAAGTCCTGTGTATCTTCTTCTATTATTACTTTATTGTCTGTGAAGATTTGAAGCGATTTAGACGAGAATTGAGCGAGTTATAGCATTTTAAAATTAGCCCTTCTCTGACAAATAATTATTATAATTTTTATTGGGCTACCTGTGGAGATCGCTGAACCGTTCAATTTACAAAGCGAATGACTCTCTTCGACGCCTCACAAGAATCAATATTTCATCTAACATCCAGTTCAGCGTTCTTACCATTGCATGTCTTTGTTCTTATCCTTCCCTAAGAGTGATATGCGCTCGGGGAATTGAATTAGACTAGATGTGATGGAAGTCCTCTTTCTAACAAAGACTTTTCCTGAACTTGTGAAAGGAGGAATCGACCTAGAGACCGATGATACTGACACAGGAGATTATTACTATGATGACTTGAACATCGTTGCGCGGATGATGAACTATTTTCAGATTTTTTTTGAGATTTTACAAGTTTTAGGACATTGAAAGTGTATTTTGTTATTGTTTTGTTTTTGCCGCTCCGGCGGACTTCACTCTCGCCAAATTTCATCCAATAGCATTGAGGTGAATGGGACATATCTGTCAACGACAATGAGATAAATAACAGAGACTCCCAAACAGAACGCATTGTAACATAAAATGTTTAGTTCCTCACATACGATTTTGTTCGAAATGTACCATGTGAATGTTTATGATAAATGTGACAAATTGTATGAGTTTCAGCTGTGTAATCGTACTATCAACGAAGTAAAGTTACATATACTGTTTGAATTTCGCGCTAACGAGGAGTACTCCAATGAGATCGTTCATTATAATTGGATAGACACATTTACGACTGCACCTCTTTAACGTCCTCCATAGCCGCGGGTCTATTGTTTTCGCTTTAGTTCTTACGCGGATCGCTACTTAACTATGAAAATCTGCGATAAAATGTTCTTAAAATACATTATAAAATATATAATATAGACGACGTTTCGACGTTAACTGAACGCCATTATCAAGTAAAGTAAAGTGAAAATGAAAGATAGATATATAACAATAAGAACAATAACGTTGATTATACAAAAAAGTACTAAAGTCAAACAAAGAGTTTAGCACGCACGGAGTCCGTTTGTATATTTAGACTGGGTCTCAGTTTCTTAATGAACAATCATTATATATAAGTAAACATTATATTATATTTTATTATACAGTCAATCCAAAAAAGATTGTCCAGAATATATACACATATACACATATAACTATCACGTGACCGCATATACAGAACACATTAAAAAGGTTAAAAAGGTCTTAAAATGTTGATTTTATACTGAATAATGTAGCCAAAAGCTGATTACTAATAAGGGAACCTGGAGTTAATGTATTCCGTATATACGGTCACGTGATAGTTATATGTGTATATATTCTGAACAACCTATTTTGGATTGACTGTATATAGTTGCTTTTCATGCAGGATCTATGCCGGCAGCCATGATGGTGACAGGGTAAAACAATACCTTTTCCCTGAGGAATTGAATTTTTTTTGTGGAAAATGATTTTATTGTATTTGCCATCCAATATGACTACTGGCATAAAATCGTGCGTATATAGATGTAACTAGCACTGAACTGTGTATATAAAACTTTTTACAATAACTTACAAATTTCTCGCGCGCTGATTGGTTAATTTTCATCATCAATAAAAGGACAGACAGATCAAAACAAAATGGCGCGTACAAAGCTGAAGATCGATGGAGAACAATTTCATCAGTGGACGATTTTCCTTCGATCCAAGTTGAATTTCTTGAGGAAATTTCAGATGAAAAACTATGCTTCTCTCTGCAGGAGGAAGTTGAGTCCGAACACAAAGTAAATGATCGCCTCGTGGATCCACACTACTTTGACAGTGTTATGACGAAATTTATCGTCAATAAGAGGACAGACGCATAAAAAATGATTTGTTAAATATATTTCGAATTAAGGTGCAGACACACTGTGCTACAATATTGCTTGCTGGCAATATGGTTGCAGTTAATGTGTTTCCACCCCTGCAACTGTTGTGTCCAAAGTCATTGAACAATAATATGATACCATCTTCTGGAATATTGCATGCGCCGCACAACAAATTGCAGAGGTGAAGATACGCTGAAATCTTGCAGGCAATATTTCGTACAATGGTGCATCGCGTGGCATCATGTTTACAGCTATTTCAATAAAGGTTGGTAAAGGTTTTGTTGCATCTTACAAGCATGTTGCATCTAGTATCTTGTATACCAAGTCCGAAATGTATTGTGGATCATAAATAGATAGATAGATAGATAGATAGATAGATGCCTTTATTTACACAGGGTAGCTCTATCAGTATTTACAAAGCTGTAAAAACTGTTATCAATAGAGGCCCTAAAATAAAATACACTAATAATATAAATATGTAAATAATGTCAGCATGCACATACAGAAGAAAATATGCCGGTTCCATATTGCGAAGACAAAGTTTGGGAAAATTCCCAGAGTGCATATTGTGGTGACCTTTCGCTGGTTCAATTCACATTGCCCATAGTGCATTTCGGGCTTGGTATGCAAGATGCAACAAAACCTTCACCAACCTTTTTTGAAATAGCTGTATATTATTGCAACACTTCATGGTTCGGTTTTGTCAAAAGTCTTGTTATTGTAATTATTGTTGTTGTAATTGTTGATTCTTGTTTTTGATGATGTTGAAATCCACTTAGTTTCTCTATAATAGGAATGTAAGTCCGAAGAAGTGCATCTTAAATAAAGATGAAATGGGCTGTTAGACTACGATATTTCGACCTTATTACAAGGTCATCATCAGGTGAAATGGAAGATTTGAATGTCGACTATATATAGGAAGTCAATAATTTACATAATTATGAATGCAAGATCTAAAACAAGTGCAATTCCTTAGAGGCTTTGAGTCCAGTGTTTAGTGTTGTTAATTTAAGATGCACTTCTTCGGACTTACATTCCTATTATATTTACTTAAATTGTCGGATGGTAAAGGTTTTTCTCTATTAGAAGATACATACAGCGACCATTTGCATAGTCACATCAACAGGATAGTTGTTGACAAATTATAAAGACAGTTTTTGTCCAATATCTATACAGTCATTTTACCCATCCACTCCATTATATCTTCTGTTTTATCCTTACTTAGTAACTTGCTATTGTACTGTCTCTCGACTCCATTCGCTATCACCAAGCATTCCGTTAGCATTTGATCTCGTTGATGCTTTTCGCTGTCCTTTTTGGAAGTTTTACGAATACGACGCTTTTGCTTTCTAGATTTTACTTCGCTTCGAGGCAGCCTGTGTGGAATACTTTTGGCTTCCGTGTGAGACCTTGTAATACTTCCTCCCACCAAAGATATCGAAGCGTTCGTATTAACTGGGGCTAATGAGTACCGATCTAAAAACCCTTCCATGCTATCCTCATCATGTACATAGCGGTTCGGGATGGTTAGCAAGTTTCCCCCAATATTAGAGCCAATGCGTGGAAAATAAACTATCGAGTTAGTAACGTCGTTATCTTGATCAACTAGTGAGAACGACTCCTTCTGTGGAAGGACTGAAGCTGTTGTATCTTCGTGTAGAACTCGTTTTTTACTCGTAATCCAGTGGATGGACGAATTTTGTCGCACAGATAAATATGTCGTGAGAGCTGGTAGCTTTTGGTCGATCTTGTTGTCCTTCTTGAACTTGAATCCTCGGTAACCTTTGTTGTAGTCGTAGTTTGTCATGACTTCTCGCAACAGCGTAGTGCCACGGAAAGAACTCGAAGCTTCTTCTTCAGAACTCTAGCTTTACGTGCTGTAGGTTCCTACAACTTTACTACTTCTAGTAGTACTACATTCGAAGCTGCTTCGGGGCAGAACTCTAGCTTTATTACGTGCTCTAGGTTCTCAATTGTGAACGTACTTTAATTATCTGTCGCTCGTACGTCGTTCGACACTTAGCGTTTGTTAATGAAGTACAAATTACGCTTGGTGCCAAAGCTGTCTCTATATGAACAAAAGAAATAAGCATTCACCAAACAAAGGCGTTTCATGGCACTTCTGTGAAGACAAAAGGACTCTAAATCCTAATCAAAGAACTGTTATGAACGGATGAACACACACTTGACGTACTGACGAATTAAAACTGTTGAGCAAACTATTTAAGTTAGAGTTCATATCACCATGGAAACAATCAATACCATACACTCCAGTTTAATATATAGAGTATTTACTATTTGTCTAGCAATGTCAGTCTTATGTAAACGTTCGGTATAAGTTAAAAGGGTACTTTAACAGTGGATCTAATTGCCATGGTAACAATGTCTGATTTTCTCTTTGATAAACCTTTACTAATATGTAGAAGGTAGATTAGTTGAATTATCTTGAGGACATTGTGAAGGCAGGAAGACTCTACTTGATGGCACGCGCTAGAAGAAAATGGACGGTCTCTTTGCGTATCTGTTCTTGATGGAAAATGCAGGAAAGACGCAAGTGAAGAACTCAAAGTTATTTGCTTTGCTCTCTTCAAAGTGAAAGCGCGTATACATCATCAGGTGCGTGCTGTAGTTATTTGGCCAATATCTGTGTGCATACGTGGCTATACTGTTATCTGAATTACTCAGTAGTGTTAGTTCCGCTGTCGACGTCATGACTAGTGCTAAATTGACTCTGTCGACGACAGGAAACTATTGATGTTTTCATTTTGCCGAATGATAGTGTTAACTGTACGAGATTGTTGTGCATGGATGGATTACCGTAAAATTACAAATAAATATGATCAGAATGGGGAATCAAACGTAACAATTGTATTTTGATCACCATCCTTGCCACATTATCATATTCCTTGGTCAAAATTTATATTAATTACAAAGCATTGTCTGAAGGCAGATCAATAGATACCACAACTAACAGAAACCTCATTCATTAGCAGTAAACCTATCAGAGCTCTATATTACTGAAGTATATAAATTACGCGTGACGTGCGGTGACCCTGCCTGTGTCCAAGCATTCTGATTGGTTGAGCATTGGTTTTACGCGCTGTGATTGGTTGAATAGAATCTATTTGATTCTGTACCCTGATCGTAACTCCGTGACGTAGGTTTAAGTCGCACTCATACGAAAACGAGCATATCTGCTTCATGGCGACTGGCTCGAGTGGTTCCGCGAGTGGATTGCTTTTCCATCACTTCAGCGCATTAAGATTGTTTAAACCTTGATTAATCTCCCATTTTTTTAAATTTCACATAAAAGAGAAATAATTAACAAAGCTTCGTCAAGACTTCAAAAATGGAAATACAAAATGGCTGACGCGTAAAAATTCCAACCACTCGAAAAACACGCACGCAAAGTGTACTGGGAAACTGGCGCAATTTGTGCATGTTGAGGCAGAGATGAACGGAAGACACAGTCTGCAGCCTTAGACATAATGTTTTCACTTTGCGGAGTGATGATATTATTCAGGGACCCTAATATTTACAACATTAAATCTACGACGGCGACGTCAACCGGAAGTGTAAATAACTTCTGTTCGGAGTTTCACACCTTCATAGTTGGTATTCCCTGTGGATGAAGTAACCTCACAGGCTTAGGCTTGGACTAAATCTCGAATGTACGAAACTCCGAACAGAAATTATTTACACTTCCGGTTGACGTTGCCGTCGTAGATTTTTGTAAATGTTTAAAAGGTTCCTATTAACTGTCCGTGACTCTATCACAATGTAGGAGCACACTGCTAACGCATAGTTAGCATAAGTTACACTGGGTCTCTGAAGACAGTGGCGTTTCAAAAAGCAGATGGATTCCCGGTCGGTGTCTGAGCATATATTAATATTAGAATAAATGCAAATACTATAACAATGTTTGCTTTACTGATCAACCTGCGAATGTCAGTAATGTAAAGAAAAACACGTACTACATTTCGAGCTACGCTCAAAGGATATCATCGCCATTCTAGCATAGCCAACAGACAACTACTAAATGCAAATAATAATGTCAATCATGTCTGAACTTTATTCATATATACTGCACTGTAACGCGTAGCCCTGACAACGATGATGACGACGTCCTCTCTAAGAGTGCTATTCATTTGGCCCGATCTGTCTGCTGTATTTAATAACCTACCTCCAGTTGCCACCATCTGGCACACAACCAGGACGCACAACAAAGGACTACCGTGAAACCGGGCCCGATCTGTCTGCTGTATTTAATAACCTACCTCCAGTTGCCACCATCTGGCACACAACCAGGACGCACAACAAAGGACTACCGTGAAACCGGGCCACGATTTTCAGGTCTATTAGAGAGAGTAGGCGAGTTCCGTTATTGAAATCAGGGATTGACCGATCTGAATTGACTGAACGCTCTCCAATAATCTTTGGAATACTTTCATCTCATCATTTAATGATCATAGGCTGACAGCTTAAATATATACTGCTTACAAACGCTTCTTTGGGTGAACGTGAAACATTATTAAGTGGATATATAAATAAGTATTTCAGTTACAAACCTTTCATAAAACCTGACGACTGGAAGACCTCACACACGACGTTGAAACACCTGTCAAAGTTTGTTGGAACGATGAAGACGCTGCAGCTCGCGGATCCAAGAAATATGACCTTCAACGACAACAGCAGCATGAGTAGCACTAACCGTTCTTCTACCAATCAGTCTGCTCTAGAATGGAGAGTCAAATTAGCAGTACACATCGTCATCTTTGTGGTAGGAATTACTGGAAACTCACTCGTCCTACTGGTCTTAAAACGCCACAAAACAAAACCAAGAACACCTTTTGAATACTTCATTGGAAACCTGAGCGTCGCAGATTTGGTGTTGCTTGTGGTATTCCTCGTCGATTACTACTTCAGAATACCGAGATCATCTTTCTATTGTAAGGTGTTTTATCCATTAGGTTCTATTGCATTTGTTGTTAGCATGTTCACAGTCACTGCCATTGCTATCTTCAGATGTAAAGTCATCTTGAACCCTTTCAAGTTTAAGCCAGGAAAGAAGGTGATTTACTGGACAATCGCAGGCATATGGATTTTCGTCCACTTCATTTACATACCAGTGTATCTAGTCCTACAAGTAAATATAAAAAATGGCAAATGCGATGAATAATGGCCAACACCGACAATGAACAAAGTCTACACAGTGGCATTATTCATAGCACAGTATCCAATTCCCTTGACCATCATGGCCATTTCCTACACGAAGATTGTCTTGTATCTTAAACGGCATAAAATTCCAAATTGTGGCTTGGACCAAGAGAATCGTCTCCAGATGACCAGAAAACGAAAGCAAGATAAGGAAATCATGAAGATATCTATAATTATTGTGCTACTGTATACCATTCTCACATTACCGGGACAAGTCGCTTGGTTGAGCTCGGTGACATTCGCAAACCCGTCGTTTGGAAACATTTTCTTGAAGTTTTCAAACGAATTGGTTATGGTTCATTCCTGCTGTAACCCACTTGTCTACGGCCTGATTTCCCGACAATTCCGTTCTCAACTCATGCTTAATCTTCGCGCCATGTTTACTCGTTGCTGCTTTAGAAGTCGAGTCGCCTCAGCGAGTTTATTTGACGAACACAGAAGAGAAATCAACAACTCCGTAACACAAGAATTAGAAATCGACATGGTTGTTTTGACCCATGTGAAAAGACGACAATGAAGTCGAAAATGTTGATATCATCGATGAAAGAACATCGATCGAAGAAATAGCTATAATAATAATAATAATAATAATAATAATAATAATAATAATAATAATAATAATAATAATAATAATAATAATAATAATAATAATAATAATAATAATAATAATAATAATAATAAACTTTATTAATACTCCCCAAATGGGCTTTAAGTTATCAATGACAATGAAATTTAATCTATGATATCTAAAATATACAATATGAAAAGAGAGTTAAAATACTGCGTCCAACACAACAGTTAAAGTGCTACTTGGACGAAAATCAGTCAAAATTTAAAATGAGCTGTAATTATATTTTGCTGAAGTAATTTCGAACGACATATTAATAACTGTTTGACATTAAGTTAACATGTTGCTTTCATATTCGAATGAGAAGTACTGTTTTTCTTACGATTTAAGGATGGATTGGGCTGAGTAAATGACGTCATTTACTCAATCCATCCTTAAATCGTAAGAAAAACAGTACTTCTCGTTGGAATATGAAGCAACATTTTAACATAATGCCAAACAGTTATTAATATGTCGTTCAAAATTACTTCAGCAAAATTACAGCTCATTTTAAATTTTGACTGATTTTCGTCCAAGTAGCACTTTAAGTATTCAATAATTATTCGCCAAACCTATCTGAGCCCGAGGCGAATAATAATTACTTTTAATAATATAATTACAAAGGTGAATAGAGTCTATCAAAGAACTTTGAGAAAGTCACGATAGTTTGACATTCGGCCGCCATTAATTATAGTTCGCGTTCAGTTGACTAAATGTTTCCTTGGAAAATGTCAGTAAACGATACATTCATTGCAGAACCTCAAGATATCTTCAAACCGAATTTTGCTTCTTCTTCTTTTATTGTTAGGAAATGCAGTTTCCTTATTTTCGTGCAAAACATCGATACAGCGACACACGGCCATTTTCGTAGATCACTTTTATTTTATATTCACCGCGCTGTGAGTATTGCAACATATGACGTAAATATTGACCAATCACAGCGCGTATCTCTATATTTACCGCGCGGTGACGACAATTGCAACATATGACGTAATTATTGACCAATCAGAGCGCGCGCATCTTTATATTCACCTGAGTAATTATTTTATTTTATGTGTACTATATCGTAGAGAGACCGGTTTTAAATAGTCTAAAAATATATACAATAAAGATATATGTTGAAGTTAACGTGTCCGTGTGCGTATAAGCAGGTGTGTGGTGTGTGGTGTGTGGTGTGTGGTGTGTGGTGTGTGGTGTGCGTATTTGCAGGTGTGTGGTGTGTGGTGTGTGGTGTGTGGTTTGGGGTGTGTGGTGTGTGGTGTGTGGTGTGTGGTGTGTGGTGTGTGTTTGTGTGGTGTGTGGTGTGTGGTGTGTGGTGTGTGGTGTGTGGTGTGTGGTGTGTGGTGTGTGGTGTGTGGTGTGTGGTGTGTGGTGTGTGGTTTGGGGTGTGTGGTGTGTGGTGTGTGGTGTGTGGTGTGTGGTTTGGGGTGTGTGGTGTGTGGTGCTATTAGAACAAGCCCTTGGCCGGCTGTTGCGATAAATTGTTCACTATACTGAATGCTCGTTTTATCAGTAGTATCTTGTTTAGACTTCCCTCTAATCCGTGTAGCTCAGTGCAGCTTTTAATTACCCGTAAGACAGAGCACTGATGGAGGGAGGGGGTAAAGAGATGGTTAAAGTCGACAATGATGTCGAAAATGATGATGAAAGAACATAAAGAAATAGTTCGGCACTGACTATATATCAAGAGCTAGCGCGCGCGTAAAAAAAACCCTTTCAAAACAACAATTAAGTTTTGAAAAATCATGACGAGCCGCACAGAATTTAAGGCAATTATAGTTGATCGACAGTTGCTAGGATTAATTCAACAGGATTAAGTAAAGGTAGCTATCAACAGCTACGATAATGCATTATCGTATAATGCATGCTGAGCATCGGTCATGAGTCTTTCTCAATCACATTCCCGCGCTTTCTCTACACGACAACATATCGCTCTCTAAAATCTGCCATTTATGGTTTATTTCTGCACGATATTGGTTGATTTTGCCCAAATAGAGATATTCCATGTTCAAGCTATCTTTGTTGGTACCCAATGTGATTTGAAATTGCATTTTGACACGAAAGAATTGATATCCTGATAATTTGGCGGGAAGAAATGGCTTCTATTTTGTCCTGGAAGCAGCAGAGAAACTTGGCCCGCAAGAACTGTATCGCCGTGAGTATAGAGTTTGTTGTATTATCTGGATGCTTCCTGCCTTGGGAAGTCTCGATTTGCTTTAATTTTAAACAGCTAGAAGTTGTGTTTATTTATTACATGCAGGACCCCTGCCGGTCGATGGTCTGTGATTCAGTCGAAGACTGTAAACATCAGCAAACTTAAGTTCAGAAGACGCATAAGTCCGTCACTTTATAGACATCGATATCTAATATATAGTGAGAAAAATCGACATATTTCCAATTTAACTGAAAAGACAACAGCTAATTTCTCAATAATTAAGTAAGGATTATGTCAGAATATGGCATTCTAGTTAATAGAAAACCTATAGTCATATAAATACTACGCAATCAGACTTATGAGCTTAGAATTATATCGTTGTTCACAGTTGTAACTGCTCTACAGGATCTAAGTAAGTGTATTTCCAAAAGCAGCGCCCGGTACCTTGCAGCTCTACTGAGGAGCGGTTCTTTCACAAATCTAACCAAAGTATGAAATGACAACAAAAGCCCGGCTCTTCTCTTTACTTTACGTGTTCTTATCCCGGGTGTGTCGCCTGATAAGAACGAGCAATCGGGTGTGTCGCCTTTGCTCAGTGAGTGTAAAGAGAATTTAGCCAGAATTTCGGATGACTTTCGCTTTTAAATTTGATAAAGATAATACTAATTAAGAAAATTCAGCAAAGCAAAATCAAATCAATCGCTGTTTTCTTGTCGATTTCATAAGTCGACAACAATATATTTTTTGTTTTTGAACAACGGAATTCGGTTTCGTAATAATTTATTATAACGAGAAATGCGAATGCTCTGTGATGAGTTATAGACATGTTCATTATAACAAGCCGCTAGGAAAGTGATAATTGGATCAGGCTGCGAGTACAATAGAAACCGTGATTCCCTGCCGAGATTTCCACCAACTTTTTAGCGGTGGAAACGCCTTAGCTAAGCAGTGCGGCTCGCCATGTTCGCCGTAGTCGCCGTAGGCGAAATGATAGTCACTAAGTCTGAGACGAATAATAATTGTTTTAGTACGTATAATTAACCACAGGTGAATATCAAAGAAATTTGAAAAAGTCACGAAAAGTTTTACATTCGGCCGCCATTTTGACGCCTTCAGTTGACTAAATGGTTCTTTGGAAAACGTCAATAAACGATCAATTCATTGCAGAACATCTAAATATCTTTAAAACGAATTTCCGAATTACCGTTATTTACCGTAGTCCTTGTATGGATGATTACTAATTAGAGTTTGTCACAGTAACTGAAGTCTACTATATTCAGAGTTCTAATCACCATGGCAACAAGCAATACTCAATTTAATATACAGTATATACCATTTGTCCAAGCCTCCTCCTCACGCAACCCATTGTGAGATCCCTTTGCTTTTCTGGGATCCCTGTGGAAAAAGTCCGAGTCAGCCCAGTTCCTCTCGGTCAATATGCCACCACAGGTAGCCCAATGCAAAGAAGAGAAAATACAAAGAGACGCTGGCTATATTTGTCTAGCAATGTCAGTCTTATGTAAACGTTAGGTATAAGTTAAAAGGGTACTTTAACAGTGGATCCAATTGCCATGGTAACAATGTCTGATTTTCTCTGTGATAAATCTTAGTTTACTAATATGTAGAAGGTAGAGTAGTTGAATTATCTCAAGGACATTGTGAAGGCAGGAAGACTCTACTTGATGACACGCGCTAGAAGAGAATGGACGGCGTCTTTGTATAACTGTTCTTGATGGAAAATGCAGGAAAGACGCGAGTGAAGAACTCAAAGTTATTTGCTTTGCTCTTTTCAAAGTGAAAGCGCGTATACATCATCAGGTGCTGTAGTGTAGTTATTTGGCCCGGCATTATCTGTGTCTACCAGCGCTGTACGTTGGCTAAATTACTAGCGTTAGTTCCGTTGCCATCCGGCACAAATAACAAATGAGTCGATTAGTGCTGGTGGCACTGACAGGGAACATTATAAATCTTCAATGCTAGCCCGCTTTATATGACAAATGAAAAATCGAGGGTTGGTTACCCGCCGATTGGATTCTCACCTTTCGACCAATCAGAAATAAACTGCTCAGTCAACAAACATCGTCATCAATTCAAGTTTTAATGTCGTGTTTTAACGGGAAGAAAGGTTTAATTTGATGGAATATTTTATAACCACAATCAACTGTTTTGGAGTGTTCAGTTCGTCGACGCCGCACAGTGCTCTCACTACGTTCAAACACGACTCAGCTATCAGAAAAGGATGGAGAGGTATGCCACTATGATTCTATACAGTATTATTATAAGAATCGGCTACTAAATCCTAAAAGTATACAATGAGTTTTGAAAGGATTTAGTCTAAATATAATTAATTAATCATTGAGCAATAAAGTGTCATGCAGATTATTCAATTGAAGAAATTGAATAAAATAATGAATTTAATAAATAATTGTATTGGATATAAAATCAAGTCACAAAATAAATTGAGAGTTACCTTTTAAATTCTAACTCTAGTAACTCTGACCATACTATATCTAACGTTGCTGCATAGCTTAATGAGTAACTGTATTGCGTAAGAATCGAAAGTACTTAAAATTGACCAAGAAGGAATTGAATAAATCTCGTAATACCTTTTCTAAAGTTTTCGTTGTCGTAATTTCGGGAAACGATTTCAATGAGGGTTTATCACATAATTTCAAAACTCATAGGACAAAAAAATGATTATCATAGCTGGAAAGAACTCGTTGAAATGAGTAAAAATGTGAAGTTTGGAAAAGATCGCTCCATAAATTGCGAAGATATGAATTTTCAAAAATCGAAATTTTGTATGAAAACCTTTGTTGGAGGCAAGAGTTGCCTCCAAGCCGTAATCATATAAACTTTCGATTTTTGAAAATTCATATCTTCGCAATTTGTGGAGCGATCTTTTCCAAACTTTATATTTTTACTAATTTCAACGAGCTCTTTCCAGCTATGATAATCATTTTTTGTCCTATGAGTTTTGAAATTATATGAGAAGAATAATTTATTATACGCATTTTAACAATAGTTTAAACAAATTAAATTAATTAAAAAAAATTGTTATTTGCAAAATTTGAATTTTTGACCCGGGATAATCTGTACATTGTAATGTATTTTCAGTGGAAACTCAGTGGAAATATATAGTTCTTGTTTTACTTTCACAGGTTGCTTGTAGTTGTAATAGCCTACATTACGACACTGTTGACAGTACTATCTGCCTGCCCACCATGTCAAGAATTACATTTCAATACACATCGAAACGTCAGAGTCAATACCGTTATGGCCGATATGCACACTTTCAAAAGTTCGAATGTTTCCAGTGTTTTTGATTGCTTTGTCAAGTGTCATCAGAACTGCCGTTGTCAATCGTTTAATTATATGGGGACTGAGTGGTCAGCGGGTGTGTGTCAGCTTAATGACGTGGACATCCACGAAGACTCGTTATCGATTATCGTGAAGACTGGTTGGCTGTTTTATAATTTGGATAGACAGGTAAGGGTGTTATAAGTGATCATTGAAACGACAAACAAACAAACGAACGAACGACAGAACAAATTAACGAACGAACAAACAAGCAAGCAAGCAAGCAAGCAAGCAAGCAAGCAAGCAAGCAAGCAAGCAAGCAAGCAAGCAAGCAAGCAAGCAAGCAAGCAAGCAAGCAAGCAAGCAAGCAAGCAAGCAAGCAAGCAAGCAAGCAAGCAAGCAAGCAAGCAAGCAAGCAAGCAAGCAAGCAAGCAAGCAAGCAAGCAAGCAAGCAAGCAAGCAAGCAAGCAAGCAAGCAAGCAAGCAAGCAAGCAAAGCAAGCAAGCAAGCAAGCAAGCAAAGCAAGCAAGCAAGCAAGCAAGCAAGCAAGCAAGCAAGCAAGCAAGCAAGCAAGCAAGCAAGCAAGCAAGCAAGCAAGCAAGCAAGCAAGCAAGCAAGCAAGCAAGCAAGCAAGCAAGCAAGCAAGCAAGCAAGCAAAGCAAGCAAGCAAGCAAGCAAGCAAGCAAGCAAGCAAGCAAGCAAGCAAGCAAGCAAGCAAGCAAGCAAGCAAGCAAGCAAGCAAGCAAGCAAGCAAGCAAGCAAGCAAGCAAGCAAGCAAGCAAGCAAGCAAGCAAGCAAGCAAGCAAGCAAGCAAGCAAGCAAGCAAGCAAGCAAGCAAGCAAGCAAGCAAGCAAGCAAGCAAGCAAGCAAGCAAGCAAGCAAGCAAACAAGCAAGCAAGCAAGCAAGCAAGCAAGCAAGCAAGCAAGCAAGCAAACAAACAAACAAACAAACAAGCAAACAAACAAACAAAATAATAAAGTTGATTTAAAAAAAAAAAAGGTATAAATGTTGAAGTCGTAGTCAGGCATAATGTTAGTTGGGATTTAAAAAGAGTTTTCACTGACTGTGGAATTATCGGTTGAGACGTTTCGGTTCAGGTACTAGAACCTTCTTCAGTCGGATGTTAATGGACTTGATGACTTGTTGTGGGCTACGATTTTGTAGTCACGTGCCAAACGTCTACAAAATCTAAGCCCACAACAAACCATCAAGGGCATTAACATCCGAGTGTTCTAGTATCTGAACCGAAACGTCTCAACCGATAATTCCACAGTCAGTGAAAACTCTTTTTAAATCCCCCTCCCCCCCCCCAAAAAAAAACAATAGCCAGGACAATTTGTGCAGCTACACGAAGACCTTGCCTTATGCTGAACGGCTACAGTCAATACTAAATTGCAATGCTCCAGTTTCGAGTTATTAGATACCGCTGTACTCCTTGACAATCGACGCATTTGCTCAGCCTTAGCCTCAATCCAGAGAAAATTATTCACAAATACCAACGAGAACGCAAAAAATGATTGTCATTGGACAATAGAAACCTTCTTTAATTCCACAGATTATTCGATTCTCTGGATTGGGCCTCTGGCTGAGTAAATGGGTCTTCTGTCAACGAGTACAGCGGTATTTGGATCAACTCGAAATTGGAATATTCTAGCTGACTGACATTCTAACTGTCAATTATTTATACAACCCAGATTCCTGATAACTGTCCAACCTGTACATCGAGGTGTTGTTCGACCAGTCAGCCATGTGGAGGCCACGGTGTTTGTAGCGAACAGTGTCAGGAATTGGGAAAACGATATGAGTGTACATGCAGCTACTCTTATAAAGGGGAACGGTGCCAAGACCGCAACAATGATGCTTGACTAGTGGGAGACTGAGTACGATTCGTGACCGCAAAGCATCAATGGGGTTACGTTACTACTTCATGTAGGTACCCAGGGAAATAACTCTCTGAAATCATCGATCACTAAAATGTCAGTTAAGAAAATTCATTTCATGGGTGCCTACATGAATTAGTTACCCGTCGTCTGTTTTTGATGGATAGGTCCGCCATATTTAATGTATTCTAGAGCAAATATATTACCCTAAACTCCTCGGCCGAAAGCATTTTGGGAAGCATCGATGCCAGTTACAATGAATGTAACCATAGTAACTGTTACCATAGCAATATGAACATTTCCTAGTACTAGTGTCACTATAAAGGTTGTCATAACAACGTCAGTTTAATTTTACACTTCAATATTCGAGTTTTCTCCATCTAGCTAGAGGATCAGAGAAAACTGAATAAACTGCCCGACGGATCGCAACCACAGGGAACCCAACAATCAAACAAAGATTGTGGTGCAATATAATGTTATTCAAGGTCTTACTATTGCATTTGCTGTTACGCATTCTGATAGAGTAGCTGCTGTTGTTGTCTATGGGAAGTGTTTTTTTTTTGTTATTGCTGCGAGCGTAGCGAGCAGCGAAACTAATCTTGACGGAGTTCCTGTGTCATGTGTGGTCGTGTGGGATCTGGGCACTTATGTGGATGCAACGAGAATCTCGACTGCATTTCACGGAGTTTGGATGATTTGTGAGCCACGGTACTTTTGATCAGCGCACACTCACAACACGACTCGTTGGATCGGAGTATCGTTTATTTTTCGCTGATTCAAGCCAGGAAAGTGTTCGTTTTCTACAAATCCATGATGTCAAATGCAACTTTATTCATTGTTGGAAGCATTCGTCAGGGCCATGAACAATTTAGTGACATTTCAAGGGGAAGACAATGTTGTTTTATGAGTTTTCAGCGCTGTTGACTGTTGTGTGTCAGTCGCATCCAGTTCCACAATGGAGTACTTCTACAGCCTTCTTTCAGATGCTTTTGAAAGACACAGATACAGAGACGCTGTCGCTGACCTATGTACCTGATCGAGTTTGTTGGTCTTCGTCAAACCAATCCGGCCCATGCCATTGGCATGGAAGCAACTACTGAATCAAATTATACGATCCATCCTGATGTACTTTTATCTTCTACAAGTGTGCTATGAGGCTTCGACATCTTTCCTGATATCTGGCCAGTAACATTGTATATAATATACACAACACAATTCTCTATTTCATTGAATCCATATTTGTATTAATTACTGCATATCAGTAGAGTACAAACTATTAAAAGCGTGCAACATATGATAAATAGTGCAAAGTATTGCATGCTTTTAGTGCTTGTACATGTCTATAGCTGTCTGTCTATGACCAGATTATTATAGTGTTAGTATTTGTATTTTAAAAGCAACACCATACACCATTTATTGGTGTATATAGAAACTCGGGTGGGAATGAGAATAAATAGAGACATGGAAGGGGACAATGTGACCGGGACAGGAATGAGAATCAATGGAGATGTGGGATGGGAACAATGGGGACAAGGGTGGAAATGAGAATCAGTAGAGATATGGGAGGGGGAGGGGATTTTAGTGGGTATAGATAGGTGTCTCTAATTAGTTTCTTGTAAGTTAGAACACATGACACTACGTAATAAAGTTATTATTATTATTATACTGCATTTTATTATTTTATTTTACCACAAATGTGCCTTGCTGACAAGGGACAGCCACATGTATGCATTGAAAGCTACATGTACGGCAGTGCACAACTCGCAGCACTACACTTTCTACCAGAAACGACTAGTAATAAACTGTGTATTATATTGGAAAGTCCGAGTGAACGCATATATAGAGCAATGTTCGAATCTCTACTGAATGATAATTCATTCATGTATCTTTTTTATAAATTATCAGTTAATTAATTTGTTTCATTATTGATTATGGTGTTTGTCTCTGACTTTTGATTTTGTAAATAGACGTTTCGGCTATTAATCAATGGCCTTCATAAGTACAGTTGAACCCCAGTATCTCGAACTCGGTTATCTCGAACCCCACGTTATCTCGAACACAAACCCATTTCCCTTGGGTCGTTTTTTCAGTCAATTGCTATCGGTTATCTCGAACCCCCGCTATCTCGAACAATTGATCTATTCCCATGGGAGTTCGAGATAACGGGGTTCTACTGTATTCAATTTGATAACTTAATTTGTTTGTTTGTTTGCGTATGTATTCCACATGCAGGTTACTAGAGATGTAGTATTGTGTTGTTTCACATATCAAACTTATGTTATACAAAAGGTCATTGTTTCGCAAATGCTAATGCGCGACGGCGGTCTATCAATAAAAACAGCATGATTTTGGTACATTTTTGCTTTTTACTGCATTGTTAAAATACAAATCAAAAACCTACCAACAGAATATAAAAGACGAATATGTAAGGAATGAATAAGCTAGCAATTCAAGCAAAAATAAATATATTTGACTGTGTCATTTTCCGTTTCTTCAAAGTCAATCGAAGTGAAATCTCTGAATTGAAGAGATATAGGAGAGCGTGACATACGCTACACACAAATACCTTATGAATTCCTTGGGAATTGTGTCAATCAAAAACCTACCGCCGGATTCTAATGCTCTGTAATTATACGCGCATTTTGATATAAAATACATGTATATTGAACTTAATTAAGCTGTGTCAAAATGAAATCTAAAACAATTTGTTTGGTAATTGTGAACATCATATTGGTGCTCTGTATCCCGGTCTGTATGTAGAAGCTACATAGGCGAATTCGCAAATAAATTATGGCTCGGAAAGGACGTTTTTTGAAGGCAATTTCCAATATTTACACACGAGATCAATAAGTAAGTTCGAATTTGTGATATATTTTCCCGTTGAGGAAACATATGTAGCTTTTCCATCCTCTCTTATATTTTAGCTACCTGATTTACCCATTGTCAAAGGAAAAAGTTGAATTCAGAAATGATAAACCAGTCACGTACGAATCTGCTTTATTTAGCGGTCATGGTGAACAAATTGCTGGATCAATCGGGCCTCAAACGTGCTTTAGTAAACAAAGCATTAACAAAAAAAGTTGTCCGCGTGATACTGGATCCCAACAGGAGCAAATGTTCAATGATGCAGGACATAAGTTTGATATGATTCACTTCCACTGGATGGATTGCAACTCGTACTAAGCCGCCTACCTTGATCAGTTGATCATCATACAAAACGCTCAAACCCGCCGAATGAACGCTGATAGAGCGTGTTGTTTACTCAGTAAATATCTGGGGGAGGGGGGGAGGGGTTGGGGGGGGGGGGGGGGGGGGGGGGAGGAGGGGGGGGTATTGTCCGGTGTAAATTCTGTGCAAATTTAATTTCCACAGAATTTCCACAGAATTTCCACAGAATGTGCATGTGCACAGAATGTTCACAGAATGTGCAAAGAATTTCCACAGAATTTCCACAGAATTTCCACAGAATTTCCACAGAATATGCACAGGCTGATAGATGTGCATGCATAGAATCTGCACATTTTACACGCAATGTACATGAAATGTACACGGAATTTCCAGATAATTTCCACAGAATTTCCACAGAATTTCTACAGAATTTCTACAGAATTTCTACAGAATTTCCACAGAATTTCCACAGAATTTCCACAGAATTTCCACATGAATTTCTACAGAATTTCCACAGAATTTCCACAGAATTTCTACAGAATTTCTAAAGAATTTCCACAGAATTTCCACAGAATTTCTACAGAATTTCCACAGAATGTGCACATGCAGACTGATGTGCGCATTCACATAATGTGCACATTTTACACGGAATATATTTACATAGTTATTAGTTATTGAGGGCCACAAGTTTATTAGCTTTAGCTATTTAGTGCTACCCTCGTAAAATAAATAAAGGCTTTATAATGTACACGGAATTTCCAGAGAATTTCCACAGACTTTGCATAAACTGATGCGCACAGTATGTGCACACCACTATACACAGAATGTACATGATATGGAATTTCCAGATAATTTTCACAGAATATGCACAGGCTGATGTGCATTCATGCATAGAATCAGCACATTTTACACGCAATGTACATAAAATGTACACAGAATTTCCAGATAATTTCCACAGAATTTCTACAGAATTTCTACAGAATATCCACAGAATTTCCACAGAATTTCCACAGAATTTCCACAGAATTTCCACATGAATTTCTACAGAATTTCCACAGAATTTCCACAGAATTTCTACAGAATTTCCACAGAATTTCCACAGAATTTCCACAGAATTTCCACAGAATTTCTACAGAATTTCTAAAGATTTTCCACAAAATTTCCACAGAATTTCCCGCACAGAATTTCCACAGAATTTCTACAGAATTTCCACAGAATGTGCACAGACTGATGTGCGCATGCACATAATGTGCACATTTTACACGCAATATACACGGAATGTACACGGAATGTACACGGAATTTCCAGAGAATGTCCACAGCATTTACAAGGATTGTACTCGTAATTTTCACGGAATGTACACATAATTTCCACTCAAGATTTTCCACACAATTTCCTCAGAATTTCCACAGAATTTAAACGGAATGTACGAATTTCCACAGAATGTGCACAGCCGATTTTAAACGGAATGTACACATAATTTACAAGGATTACACACGGAATTTTAACGGAATTTCCAAAGAATGTTCACAGGTTTGTATAGGTAATAGCATGGTCTGTAGTGATATTTGGGATAAATACCACGAGTGATATTTCAAAATTGTTATAAATAATTTGAAATTTGAGAGAATTTTGAAATATCACGAGTGGTATTTATCCCAAATATCACGTACAAACCATGCTATTATTTGTTTATACCACTATCTGAAAAATAGGTTTGCAAGCAACAGTACACAGCTGTGAAAAATCAGAACAAATCTGTGTTCTTATAACGATCGTTTTTCGAAGTCAGACAAAGAATGAAAACACAGAGTAAAAAGTGATCTAGGCTTCATTTATTACCTTTTGTAGTGATCTTTCTTTGATTTTGACAATGGCTAAAAACACTCAATCGTCAATCTAGTATCGACTGATCGTTTTCCGCTGCCTTCTGCAGAGTCATCCAAAGAAAAGCTTCTTGAAATGCTAAAACATCATCCATGTGTATGTACGTTTGGCTTTTGGTGCTTTTGGGACTTGTTTATGGTTCATTTTTTGTCTTTTAGCACTGAAAACATCCTTAATTTGGTTTCGTCCGCCATTTTGTTTCCATGAGGCAGAAGGGTGGTTACCATGGAAACTGTAATTTTCACATGTGGTATTTCAAATTACGCTGAAATACTACTGCTCTCAACCAATCAAATCGCTGAAATTTTTCAGATAGTGGTATAACAATACAGTAAATGTATGGAAGAAATCGCTTTTTCCTAATTTTTCGCCTTACTGGATGTTGCAGCTGTTCAGAATCTTTTCCAATATCATCCAGTTTGAAGAAAGCCAAGGATTGTGCATTATATAATCTGGACAATCAACGAATTTGGAGATGGTTGTATCAAAATTACATGACGCAGCAATTTGAGTAAAGTGTATTGCAGAAATCGAATTTTCCTAAATTTTCGCCTTAAGTACTAGATGTTGCAGCTGCTCGGAATCTTTTCCACTATAATTTTTTGAAGAAAGCCAAGGATTGTGCGTCAAAAAATCTGGACAATCAACGAATTTGGAGATAGTTGTATTTAAAAAATTACATGACGTAGCAATTTCAATACAGTAAATGTAATTGAGAAATCGCTTTTTCCTATTTTTTCGCCTCACTGCATAATTTACACCGAATTGAATTTAAACAAATTTACACCGGCTATTGTGTGTAAATTCCGTGTAAATTCCGTGCAAATTAAATATACATTGTTTGAGACATTTACCCACAATTTACACTGACGAAATTTAAATATATTGAATGTACACAGGCCATTAGAGCGTGCAATTTTTCCAGTACCTAGTAATAAGCGTTGCCTTGGCACAACTGTGCTCAGTTTATACTGGCCTAAGGGTTTATTTCTTTGTTATGAATACAAAACAACCGACACTATTAGGCTCGATTAAAAACGTCGAAACTCGTGTATAATTCGTAACAGATCAGAGCCTCTGGCTGATCGCATGATTTAGATCAGCCACTTCAAATCTGCTTAGACAAAAACCGCCAAAACGACTGACGACATGCGGTCACATATGCCGGATATTGATTTCTATTTTGATATGCTATAACAACAATAACTGTACATTGATGTCAGTTTAACTAACATATAATATGTCTGGAACGATATTATCCGTTTGGAATTGAACTCAGTTATATCACTTGAGGCGTTTTCTTATTGAAAATAACTCATGCTGTTGCTAAAATAGGCAATACTGTAAGCTGTAAGGATGGGAAAAGAAGGGAAAAGAGAAAAGAAAAGAAAAAAGGAAAAGGAAGAAATTTGGGAAAAAAGAAAAAAATTGGAAAGAAAACTGGAAAAGAAAATAGGAAAGAAAACAGCAAAGAAAATCCCAAAGAAAATCGCAAAAAAATTAGCAAAGAAAACAGCAAAGAAATTAGCAAAGAAAATAGCAAATGAAAATAGCAAAGAAAATAGCAAAGAAAATAGCAAAGAAAACAGCACAGAAAAACTCAAAGAAAATAGCAAAGCAAACAGCAAAGAAAATCGCAAAGAAAATCACAAAGAAAACGGCAAAGAAAATCACAAAGAAAATAGCAAAGAAAACAGCAAAGTAAATAGCAAAGAATATAGCAAAGAAAATAGCAAAGCCGAAAACGGCAAAGAAAATCGCAAAGAAAATAGCGAAGAAAACAGCAAAGAAAACAGCAAAGAAAATAGCAAAGACAATAGCAAAGAAAATAGCAAAGAAAATAGCAAAGAAAACAGCAAAGAAAACAGCAAAGAAAATAGCAAAGAAAATAGCAAAGAAAACGACAAAGAAAATAGCAAAGAAAATCGCAAAGGAAATAGCAAAGAAAATAGCAAAGAAAATAGCAAAGAAAACGACAAAGAAAATAGCAAAGAAAATCGCAAAGGAGCACCGCATGAAAGAAAAGGAAAAAAGAAAACCAATTGGTGGATTAACCTTAAACTTAAAATCAAGATCAAGATTCAAGAATCAACAGATAAAAAAAAAAACATCAAATCAACAACAAAATTCAATTAAATTTCAAAATAACATAAAAACAAGAAACAAACAAGCAAACTAATGATATGAGTTTATCAAATATCGACAGCTGCTTGAATTGGCGTAACAATATGATGATGTAAACCCCAAACTGATATATCACTGCACTATCATTGAAAAAGTACCCCGTGCAGACAACGACCGCTTTGAGATTCTTAGTCCTCGCCTACTCAACGAAATACTATCGAACTGAAGGTTTAATTGATACTAGATGAAGAATACCGTGAAATGGACAGCAACTTCCTTGGACCGGCTCTGTCTTCCGGATTTTTTTTATTTATTTTAATCATGATATTTTGTAACCCGCTGAAACCGAAAACCCGAATTATGTACTATTCTTCCCAGTAAACTGCGACACTATCGATTTTGAAACGCCGCTCGTGCCAATTGGAATGTAGTCACGTGATGCACTTTTTTGTACCTCGTGATCACTTGTTGACGTACTTCGGTCCGTCATATCTCCCCTCTTTAAGGTTAAGTTAACAGCACAAAGATGTTATAGGGGGAAAAAAATACTTTATTTCGAATAATTTATTTGGGCTCCCTGTGGTGCTTGCGGGAGCAAAGGGAATAGTGTGGTAAGAAATAAAACAACCACGAGAAGCCATTCTTAGTTTGCTGGTCATGATTGTATCTAGAAAAGGACGAAGTTGAAAACAAGAAAAGCTAAATCCCCCACATATATCAAGCAAGCTCTTTAGCCTTAGAAAAACATCTACGGCGACATGCAAGGCACACTGAAAATTGCTTTCTCCCGGGCCCCGGTCCTCATCAAAGATCAAATGATCAGTCATCGTGCCAATATTAATATCGCAAAATATCTTGTCAATTTCAGGCGTGGGAGCCATCCGTTTTGATTGGTTGATGAAGAAAGCAAGCCTAATTAATTAGTAGTGTTACTAACGCGACCTTTCTATAAACTTGAGTTTTTCCACTATAGAAAATACACGTGCAACAAACTGGTGTAGTAATTTTACTGTGGTTATTTAATGAATTCTTGCCCAACGTTTCCGACCAAATCAAACTCTAGCTTGCTTATAAACCTCGTTACAAACGCATCACGTGGTGCCAAAAACTTGTTCACGTGGTACAAAATTCACATCACGTGGTTACAAACACAGACGCTACGAACGCGGTAAAAAAATCGACTGTGTCGCAGTTTACTGGGAAGAATACTAGTATTTATCCTCGGTTTTTGATACTTTTTTAACACTATATTGCAAAATCGTTGTCGGGTTCAAAATCATAGAACATAGAAGCTGAGACCGCAAGGGATACCTGGGAACGCGGTAAATCAGCTGATAAGTCAAATGACGTCGCTTATATTGGTAATTTATTTCCCGAATATGTGTTGAATTTTGCTTAGAGAAATCATCTCTTTCAATAAACACCAAAATTTTCCTCTGACTACATAAAATTAGCTGATTTACCGCTTTTTCTTCAATTTAGTGTATGAGTATAGCAGCCTATGGCGATTAAGCTGATTTTAAAATTCCTAATTTTTTCATATTTCATATGAATTTTATTATTATTATTATAATTATTATTGAATTGAGGGTATTTATCTTCGTCAGGCAAAGGGAATAGACGACAAACGCGTATTATTCCCTTTGCCTGACGAAGTTAAATACCCTCAATTCATATATTACCAGGCATGGCATCTAATAACTGTTCTTCATAATTATTATTGTTGTTATTATTATTAATATTATTATTATTATTATTATTATTATTATTATTATTATTATTATTTTTTTTTTTTTAATATAATAATGATAACTTTATTCCTCAAAACAAATTACAAATTTGTATTATTATTATTATATTATTATTATTATATTATTATATTACAAAATTTTGTAAATAAGGATTTTTATCTATTTTTCTATCTCTTATTTGTAATTTGTTTTGAGGAATAAAGTTATTATTATTATTATTATTATTATTATTATTATTATTATTATTATTATTATTATTATTATTATTATTATTATTATTATTATTATTATTATTATTATTATTATTATTATTATTATTATTATTATTATTATTATTATTATTATTATTTTATTATTATTATTATTATTATTATTATTATTATTATTATTATTATTATTATTATTATTATTATTATTTTTACTAGCTACAAGGTTCTGCTGAACTGTACCATCCTGTATAAATATCGGATTTTTTATAGTTCAGACGTGGAAATTCAATGAACATGGTTAAAATATCTTTACGGTTTTTTTTTTTTTACGTCTAACGCTTCAAATTGTCTAATTTTACGCCTGACTAAATTTTAGGCCTTTTTACGGCTAACGCTTAACCCCATTGAGACCCTCTTAACTTGAAGGCTCTCTTTCCTGGCCATCTTCGATAAGTGTTGAGTTTCTCAGGATTTCGTGACTCCTCTTTATTTCTCAAAAATTGTACGACCTAGTATAAACTTCATGTCTCTCTGTGCAGTATATCTCGAATGTTTTTGTTTTCTTGTTCACTGATAGATATGTCAAAAGGTGTGAAGTTTTTGTCAATATTCAGTACTGACATCTTTACGTTGAACTGGTTCAGTTGAATAAAGAGATTTCAAAACGAAATTATTTGAAAAGCAAACAACTAAAAAATGTTAGCAGCAACTGTACCTTTGGCACAGTGAACGAATTTGGTCGTACTCATTGACATGTTCTCTGATTGGATGAAACCCTTTTTTCGGAAACGGAAAATAATCATTTCGCGTTTGTGATTGGCTGAAATTATTTTTGAAGTGGCTTTTCGCCTCAATAAATCCGTGCGTAAATCTCATCATTTTGTATTTAATTATTTTCATTGACAACAGTTTTATTTTAATTGTACAAATGTAAATATTAAGTAAATCTCAACATGGCTAGAGTCGTGACAAAACTTTTTGTATCTTCGTTTTCGTATGACTGGGAAGTAGTTACGGTACGGTGCGTGCGTGCGTGCCTTACGGTGACCGTGTCATGTCCAAGCATTTTGATTGGTTGAGCAATGATTTTGCGCGCTGTGATTGGTTAGTTAGATCTCTTCGATTCCCTACCGTGACCGTAACTTCGCGCCGTAGCTTTCCCATTCATACGAGCAAACGACTCGTTTTCGCATGAGTGGGAATTAGTCACGTCACGATTCGTGCGTGCCGTACGGTGACCGTATCATGCCCAAGCATTCCGATTGGTTGAACAATGATTTTGCGCGCTGTGATTGGTTAATTAGATCTCTTTGATTCCGTGCCGTGACCGTAACTCCGTGCCGTAGCTTTCCCGCTCATACAAAATCGACTCCATAATAAGCATCGTTACTATTAGTAATACTTTGTCGACAAATGTTTTTGAGTTTGACCGGAGTTGATCTAATTTGTTAGAAAAACAACTGAACCAAACAACTTGATTGTCGCCCCAGGGAACACCAAAGTCTCATCGAAAACAAGAGCGAAAAATAGATTGAATTGAATTGGTTCACACTATGTGTCATTAATAACGACCAATGTCGATATAAGTAGATACGCCAGCTACTGCAGGAGGTGCTTGAATCTCTCTTGGATCTAACTGGCTTCACGAAGCTTTCATGAGACCGTACGAACGTCACGGCCCAGCACGCCATACCGGGAAATAGCCCAAAGCATGAGATCGAGCTCGCACGAACAATGGCCACTTCATTTAATTGACGATTCAACCAATCATCTTCGTCCATTTCCACGTTTTTTTAAATATATGTTCGTTGTTGTTTTCGAGAGCGTTAGCGTTGTTTATGCGATGAGTTGATAATCCATGCCGTGACGATTTTAAGCCCAATCTACTGACGCGTCAAAGAGGAAAGGAATAAATTGATTTGCATTGGATTTGATACGGTGAAACCAGAACAGCCCACGAAGAAGACACTCAGCTTCATCGCGCACTGTGACGTGGATTAAGGAAGCTAAGAGAAAAGGTCTTATTGCCTTAAAAACACGACGATTTTAAGCTCAATTTAGACGCGTCAGCGAGGAATAAGGAATACATTTATTTGCAGTGGATTTGATACAGTGAAACCAGAACAGCCCACGAAGAAGACACTCAGCTTCATCGCGCACTGTGACGTGGATTAAGGAAGCTAAGAGAAAAGGTCTTATTGCCTTAAAAACACGACGATTTTAAGCTCAATCTAGACGCGTCAGCGAGGAATAAGGAATGCATTTATTTGCAGTGGATTTGATACGGTGAAAACAGAACAGCCCACGAAGAAGACACTCAGCTTCATCGCGCACTGTGACGTGGATTAAGGAAGCTAAGAGAAAAGGTCTTATTGCCTTAAAAACACGACGATTTTAAGCTCAATCTAGACGCGTCAGCGATGAATAATGAATACATTTATTTGCAGTGGATTTAATTTTATTATTATTATACAGTGAACCCAGAACAGCCCACATACAAGTCACTCAGCCTCATCGTGCACAGCTGTGACGTGGATACTAAGGAAGCTATACGAGAAGCGTTGCAACAATTCTTATTGCCTTCAACATTGTCTCAGAGAATGACAAGATAGCGCTGTCTGGAAGGAAGTCCAATCTGACAGCGATATTCCACCTGACAACGCAGTGACCCAATACTTGTACCTTTATTTGAAAAATCAAAATATCCTAAACAGAACCATGAATGTCACAAACGCCACAACCGTGCTAACACCACAACTATGTTCGTCAGCACTCAATGTGGAGAATACCGTCCAAGCTAAAGTGGCCAAGACGATAGCGTACTGCATTGTGTTGCTCATGTCCATGGTGGGAAACATCCTCTTGGTGGTCGTCGTCTACAAGAACCGAAAAAGTGAGATGTTGACAACTACAAACTGCTTTATCGTTAACATGGCAATATCGGATCTGATAATTCCCAGCTTTGCAGTGCCTAATAAATTGTACAATCTCATACTAGGATCGGATTTTCGCTGGTTATTTGGAGGCTGGGAGGGACTTATCTTGTGCAAATGTCTGAACTTTCTCCTCGATGTATCAACAGCTGTATCGATTCAAAGTCTTGTTGCCATTGCAGTGGATCGATATTATGGTGTGATATTTCCATTGCACGCAGTACGACACAAAAGTTCCAGGGCTTGGTCTTTGGCAATTCCACTTATATGGCTATCATCGATTGCCTTCCACGCCGTCTACTTCTACACCTTTCGACTTGTCGAGCTTGAGGACAAACAGTACTGTCTGATCGTATGGCAGCCACTTACAACCAGCAAAGATGCGCAAATACCCTTCTACCTTGCTCAATTTTCACTCCTCTACGTGTTCCCTCTTGTTGTTATAGCATTTCTGTACGGGTGCATCATCAGCAAGCTACGCGCAAGCACCGTCAGCCAGTCGTACAACAAGTCACGCCGTCGCCGAGTATCAGAGCACTGTCGCAACCGCAAGGTTACAAAAATGTGCCTTGTTGCAGTGCTGGTGTTTGCGTTGTGCTGGGCGCCTATTCATATCTACGCGTTCTGTTTCTACTTTTTCTGGAACTGGAGCACGCCTTGCGATATGAAAGAAGTGACGTTTGTTGTGTTCTTCGTCGCGTACTCGTACGCCGCTCTCAATCCCTGCATCTTCTTCACGTTCAACGACAGCTTCAAGAGAGGAGTTGTTAGAGTATTGCGCTGTAAATCTGCTAAGAAAACCAAGAAACTGACTAGTATGACTTCGTGGCGTTCTCGAAGTACTTCAGGAATGGTTAAGATTGTGGATCTACACTGCAACTCTCCAGGAAGAAAAGCCCATGTTTGAGGCAAAACAAAAGATTCAAATTGAATTACAGAAAGTTGTTGCAAACCTAAAAAAGTAAATGTAAAGAAAGAAAGAAAGCCGCTCGAGGGCAATTTCTACTGAACAGAAGATGCTGCACATGACGAACAGTGGGAGCTGGAAGTTCAGATGTTGGTAAATTATATGCAATTTTATTCATCAAACAGCTGGCACAAAGACTGCCTAATAACCGGCAAATATGCTGCAGCGAAAACCTATACCCTGTCCGCAGATAACCCAAATCATACCAACCGGCAATTCCAGTGCAAAGGGAGCAAGAGTATTACGATTGACAAGTTAGAAGATCCAGAGGGAAAATATATCAATATCAAAATCATCATATCGACAATACAGATTATAAGATGGTGATTTCGCAGTGATATTCGCCCACCAAAATACCCGGGCATCAGTTATATATTGCATTAGGTAGTTTAAATGCGCTAAAGAAAGCCTGTATCCACAATTTGTATTCACTAAAAGTGAACTAGTTTTCCGGGAAGTTTGTATTGCAAATAGCTTTTTCACTGAAGTGCATTAGCCATTGTAAGAAGATATCTTTGGAGCTGAAGCATGTTGGCCGGATGTGAACCACACATTACTAAAACGGAATACAAGATATGATGATTTTACGCCTTGATAGGAATCAGTGAATCTATAAGCGTCAGGCTATTGACTAACTGGAGTTTTTTCTTTTTTTTCCGAGTTGTTTTAGATTAGAACGAGGAATTCATTTAAATATAGATAGAGCTGGACACGAAACCGCTAGTAATGAAGCCAAAGAACGCATTGATGATCAATGACTTATAGGGAGATTCAGTTGTAAATAAAAAAAGACCACATATATTTCTAATCTTCAATTGTAGGCGTTAACGTCAACACAACCGAATAAACAAATAGTATGGACTGCTGCTCAAAATATCCTTTTCGAGTGTTTTTGTACCTTTATCACTTTAATTAAAGGCTTCAAAAGGGTTGGCTATTTTTATAGTATTTTTGCTTTTATCTGCAAAGAGCATCAACTCATAATGTCTACGCGCTAAGTAGTGACAAAAATGACCTTCAATTAAACATCTTTCCTTTCTTATCTTTCTTTTAGCGCGTGGGATTTTTGACCGGTTATTTGTTCGAAATCAACAACAAACAAGTTTTAAAATAGCTGGATATACTACCCGTTTTTTTTTTTTGTACGGAAGAAAGAGAATAAGCTCAGTCACAACAGTTTGAACGGCTCAGGATTTCCAGACAGATTTCAGTTCCTTGAAATTTGTAAGTTGAGGATTAAATATGCATTTTAAATTTAAAGCGTCGCTGGTTTTACTAAGATTTGCCGGTAATATCAACCCTCTTTTACTTTGCTTATAATATTCGCCACAAATAGCGGAGAAGACCCACAGTGCTAACGCTCCACTACGGGGTCCATCCAATTCAACATAACTACCACAGAAGTAGAAAATAATTAATACAAGGAGAATTGCCATTTTCTGTTTGTTTGAGATTACATATCGGCCAATTTACACCAGAATTTGTAGAACGGTTTAGGTTTAATGGACGTATCATTCGGTGTCCATTTTTTCCTCATTTCTGATCTATTATGACCAGGTGTCAATGTTAGTGTGCAACATGGACGCGCCATGAAACAGGCGGCCACCGCCGGGGGTATGTAGAAGACCGACAAAACCTCTCAAAATGGCGTATTGGTTGACATAGATCACAGAGAATGCGGTTCCCGTCAATCTCGGCGTACGTGCTCAGCAAGAAGCACGATGAAGTTACTGATATTTTATCGTAAGAGACACAACAAGAACACACGCTAACGAAAAGTCGAGAGCTGTATAGACTAGAAGGAAAGGAATAGTGCTTTACTTTGAAAGCGACAAGGATCATTTGAAAGTATTTGCATCAAATCTCGATACTAGCACGCTGCAAGTAAACACATCAATAGTGGGCATATAGCAGCCGGTCCACATCAAAAGGCTACCGCGCATTTAGCAAAATCACTTTGCTATCCTTTTGAGCACGTCTGACAAGATCATGCACTTAAGTATGACGATATAACCCACGTCTAAACCCAAACATACACGACAAACAATCAGTAGGTGGACGTTAGCAACTGCCAAAAGCATGGGTAGAAATGACGCATATAGAAATGCAAAACAGAGTGGGATCAAGGCAGAGGCAATCGTGTTATTCAAATCTCCTTCAGACCCAAGGATACTGAGAACCTTTTAAACCACTTGATGGCCAATCTGAAAGGGGACTCGATAAGAGAGCTTTTAAGATAACCATTCCACGAAGAGCCCTTGAAACATTCTAAGGACTAGACATTGTAGACATAGTGACGACGTCACGCAACAAATACAACAGGTCTTCCAAATACGACGTCACGCAACTCAACGACAGGTCTCCCAAACACGTCACGCAAGTCACGGATACCTCGAAACTATACAATTCACGCAACCAATACAGATCACACAAGTCCCGATCCGGCCCAACACGAACATTAGCAACGTTTTCTTACTATTAATAAAGTAGCCTGTCAGTGTTAACGTGTACATTATTGAAGAAGTGCAGATAGTCACGCAATACATATTCTTGTATTTTAGGTGTTACGCAATACGTATACAAGTCAATTAATTCGACACAAAAGTCACGCAATCTCATTTATCTTACTGAATAAGTTAAAAATACAAACTTACATTTTACGGATTTGTTTTTAAAATAATTCTAACGGGATGGACGTTTCTTTAATATTTTCAACACGTAGTTAATCTGAATCATTCCTGTTTTAACCCCTTTTTAAACGTATTTTTATAACCACGTTGACACATGTTTTTCACGTGACCTCATGGCGGCCATGTTGGAAACGAGGAAGAAAACAATACCAAATATGGTGTCCCGACTAGCAAATGTGGATTAAAATACTAAACGTTATGTTCCTAAATGAGGATTTCCGAGCTCCCTGTTGTCTACTGACCGGGGAAGACTGGAACGTACCAAGTCCCCGTCGGCCTCCATAAAGCAAAGGGATTCCATAGAAGAAGAAATAGAACTTGCTACTCTGATTTATAAGAATACTCAGTTAATGGCAAGGTCTTCGTGTAGCAGCACAAATTGTCCCGGCTATTGTTTTTTTATGTAAAAACAATACATAGAACGACAATAGAACAATAGCCAGGACTTTTGTGCAGCTACACGAAGATCTGGCTCAGTTAATACCACTGGTTGTAACAACCAACCTCGTTCACAGGCCCCTTCATTTAGGCGAAGGGAAAGGGGTCTGGGAACGAGGTTGTGTAACAACCACACGTGTGGGATTGACAAGCTCAAGGTGACGAAAGTCACTACATGTAAGTCCGAATCCCGACACCACACTGATGCGGGCCTACAACATGGACGTGCCATGAAACAGGCGGCCGCAACTGAGGGATGTGTATAAGACCGACGAAACCTCTCAAAATGGCGTATTGGTTCACAAAGAACCGGTTCCCGTCAATCTCGGCGTACGTGTTGAGCAAGAAGCACGACGCCCTTAAAGGGGCACTGTCACGACGCGCGCATGCGTCAATTTTAATGATATTCAGAGATTTTAATGATATGCAGAGGTCAACGAACTCGTCTGTGTTTACGAAGAGAATCGCGCTAGTAAATTTCAATGTGTTTTGAAAGTGTTTTACGATCAAGTTTTCGCAGAGTGCTTCCAAGTTATTCAGAATATACAACCTTTACAGCGTGTGACCTAAATATTTCATGAAATAAGTACTTATTATAGCGACTTCTGGTGAAGGAACGGCATTAAATAGCAGACAATCCGAGGTGACAACTCAGGTCTCAGATGAAGTTATTCACATTTCACATCGCTAAAAACCAAGTCCATATTACTTCTTTGCTTCAAAAAAGACTAACGAAGATGTACATGTCACTACTGTATAAGGTACTCGTGTTTTTGTAAATTGTAAGAGTACAAAAGAGTGCAAAAATAATTGCACAAAATAATTCCCGTGTGAAAAGTATAATCACTGAGTTCTCTTTGCCGTTGTGTCACTACTTCCAAATTAAACCTCGCAGAAATAAAAACTCATACAATGTGACAGTTGTTTGCAATAGCTTCAGTACATGCATATGAACTCGAAGGAATACATTGATATGATGTATGCAACTGAGTTCTTTTTGAGAACATAATAATTCGAGTGAATAAGTCAATGAACGCGTTGTCAAACATTGTTGTTGTCGTTCGGAATACTTTCCTACCTCCTTTGGTACTCCAGAGCTGTTAAAGAGAAGTATAGCGAACTCAGAATATGTAGTATAACCGTATTCTATCTTCCCAGTAAACCAAAACTTATAAACCTGTCGCCTGAATACATTCGTTGTCAACCACTGCATCCCGGCGGCCGCCATGAGAAGCCATCGCCATCGCTCTCGCCGATTAAATAAAAAGCGTATAAAATTGGACTTCAAACCAAAAATAACTACCTACAAATACGAAACAACAATCAATCTAAGTACTGAATAAGTATCATCTTCTAGAGTGCAAGGATTACAATGATATAACTCGATATATTAACACACTGAATTTGAATTTTCCTCGGGTCTCTTGAAAGCGTTGGTCAATGATTTCAAGATTGAAGCCAAGATTCGCGCATGCGCGTGTCGTGACAGTGCCCCTTTAATAACTAGCCAGAAAACAACTCATCCAAGATGTATATTTGAGCTCAGAATCACACGAGGTGTTAGAGCAGATTTCGTCAGGTATATGACTGTGAAAACGCCGGCACACGATACGAGCGAAATCTTAGAAAATATTAAAAGACGTTTTCGTATGAGTGTGAACCCTACCGTGACACTCAAATGGCTTCCTTTCTGAACCAATCAAAAAGCGTCCAGATGCATCCCATCCAATCAAACTCTTTCAAAACGGCACGACACCGTAACTTTCCCACTCATACGAAAAAGACTCTATCACGGTCAAGGCACGGGCCCGTCCCGGGCGATTTTATATTTTACGCCCACTTCAAGATGGCGGATATTTCCGAGATGGCCTGGAATCTACTAATATGAGCAGCTCAACTTCCGGTGAATCGTATTATCAGTTCTATTTCTATAGCTACGAGTTCACACAGAGTTATTCTTGGCATTTTCTTTGTTTTCTTCGATAAATGTTGAAGGTTATACATATTTGGAGGAGAAATCGTCGCAAACAATCCGCAATTGTATGTATTTATTGTCTGAAACTAGACATTGCTATGGGCAATGTACACTCGTGCCCTGCTTGAAAGCTCCCCTTTTCTACCTTGTTCTTCAAATACTTGCTAGAAATAAAGATTGATGGTTTGATGCGTATTTTAATAGTGGGTGTCGGGCACGAATTACTGAGTAATAAAGCGTATTATATTTCACGGGTTTATGAAAACCACTCTAATGAAAATGGCAATCGATACACAAATGAATTCAAGTCCAATTCATCTTTCAAGTTTATAGATATAAATAGCATACTTGCTCATACTGTATATTCACCATATAAATCTTGACCGATTGTCAGTTCGTCAGCCTCTCCCGGAAGACTCATGAATTGCTTTCAACTACATTGTATTAAACTTTTGCCGTTCTGGATCGGATCAGCTATCCAGCCGCCATGCTAGGTTTGTAATCCTTCAGTTTAACTTCAAGTTCGTATAACTGATACAACGGCTTTCAAGGCTTCCATGTGTCTCTGTTTCAGTTTGCGAAGCGAAGCTCTTCTCCGACTTCGTAAGACACGATCGAAGGGGTGGCGTCTCAAATTTGTAGGTCTTCTCTTCTATAACACTCAACTTAACACTCCGACGAGTAAAACGTGCAAGATTTCGCTCGTGAAACTCCACATGAATCGCCGATGTGACGATGTCTTCCTCGCTTTGTCTAAAAACAAGATGGCGGCTCGATAGCATGTGACCGGATATTGCACAACTTTGCGATTTTCTGACATTGAAAAAAAATAAAATACGCGTTGGGTTTTATAACTCGTGCGGCCTACGGCCTGGGCACGAGTAATAAAACGATCCATTGTGATAAAGTTGGAGCTTTATTTTCGACTCTCATTTGCTACCGTATTCGTACGCGAGTAGAATTTTAAATGCCAATGCGAAGTCATAAAAGCGGTAAGTATTGTAGGACAACTAAACGTCAAGACAGCGGCATAAGATAAACACGCTTTATTCCAGAAATCGTGGAAAAATTCGACTCGTACGAATAACTACGAATAACTCGTACGGCAGTCTGATGTGTCACGCCAGAATTAAATTTATTCAGTCTCGTATACTGTGCCCAGCGTAAACCAAAACTTGGCATCGAAATTTATAAAGCTGTTCTGAATTGCTTTGTACGTCTTAACAAAGATAGGATAGTTTGGATTCAATACGTTTCTTCAACTTGTCATAAAATCATAGAAATAATGCAACGGTACGAATAACAAAATCAGAGTCGGCGTACGGTTACCGTACGAACTTTAGCCACTGCATATTTGCATTTACTTACTGGCTATCCAACGGATTGTTCCCCTCAAAACACTTTAAAAAAGATCCTGCTTTATGTGAAAGTTTCTACTCATCGATCACTGCGGTAAAACGCTTGATTTTAGTGGGCGTAAAGTGTGAGCTCACTTCGCATTTTACGCCCACTAAAAAGCAAGCGTTTTACCGCAGTGATCGACGAGTAAAAACTTTCACATCAAGCTGGATCTTCTTTAAAGTGTTTTGAGGGGAACAATCCGTTAGATAGCCATGCAGTAAGTAAATGAAAATAAGCTCCAACTTCATCACAATTGGATAGTTTTATTTCAGACAATAAATGTTTGACACGATTTCTCCGCCAAATATGTATAACCTTCAACATTTATTGCAATTGCAGTTTAGCCAACAAAGAAATTGCCAATAATTACTCTATGTGAACTCGAAGAAAATACGAAGACGATTCACCGGAAGTTGAGCTGCTCATATTAGTAGATTCCAGGCCATCTCGGCCATATCCGCCATCTTGAAGTGGGCGTAAAATATAAAATCGCCCGTCCCGGCACAGACCCGTCACGACACGAACCCATCACGGAACGGACCCGTCACAGCACGGACCCGTCAACGGCACGGTCACGGCACGAACCCGTGTCGGCACAGACCCGTCACGGCACGGTCCCTTCCCGGCACGCGTCCCGGCACGGACCCGTCATGGCACGGACCCGTCACGGCACGGACCCGTCACGGCACGGACCCGTCACGGCACGGACCCGTCACGGCACGGACCCGTCACGGCACGGACCCGTCACGGCACGGACCCGTCAACGGCACGGTCACGGCACGAACTCGTGTCGGCACAGATCCGTCACGGCACGGACCCTTCCCGGCACGCGTCCCGGCACGGACCCGTCATGGCACGGCCCCGTCACGGCACGGACCCGTCACGGCACGGACCCGTCACGACACGGAAGTTCTTCACAGTTAAAAGAAATCTGCTCTAGCGTTATATGGCGTCACTAAACCATTCCTAAAGACATCAGGAATTGACTTTGATGCCTAATTGTTGCTGGTTCTTCTTCGATGATCGTAGAGATTCACGTTCTTCTTTCCGTCGCTGCTGTTCCAGTGCGCGTCGCTCGCGCTCGGCCAGCTTTTTTTCCTTCATCGCATTCTCCGTCTCCCATTTGATTTCCCGTTCTGATATCTCATTTTCGTCCCATCCTCCAGACGTGTCCTCCCACGAGCCTAGATCAGTCTAAGAATAGATAGATGAGATAGATGAATGAATGAATGAATGGATGAATGAATGGATAAATGAATGGATAAATGAATGGATGGATGAATGGATGAATGGATGGATGAATGGATGGATGAATGGATGAATGGATGGATGAACGAACGAACGAATGAATGGATGAATGAACGAATGAATGAATGATTGAATGAACGAATGAATGGATGCATGCATGAATATACATGATTAGGATGTATATTTTATCAGAAGGAAATGCAGAGAAAAGTGCTATCATTCATGTCATTGTTTCATTAATATATTTTCTATGCCTTTCGGTAGAGGTTTTATAACAAAGTACAGTTAAATTTCTCGCCCACGTTTACCTCTATTAAATGGACGCGAACATCAGAAAACAAATTGAAGGAATTGCGATAATTTGGTTATTCAGATGCTACAGTACTTGTACGTAGAAATGCGACTAGCATTTTTGAAATTTAGCTAATGTAACGATGGACCAATCGTCTGTCAGTAATACGGCCCTCAATATACCTCTTTAGCTTCGTATGTAAATTGACCATTTCAAACCATGTGATGTCACAACATGGTGTTCTCTGGAGAATTGTTCCTTTATATTTCTTTAATATATTCGTTCATATTGAAAGGACTAATTCTCCAGGGACCACCATGTTTACATCACATGGTTTGAAATGGGCAATTTACATACGAAGTTAAAGAGGTCTATTAAAGACAAAACTGAAGCCCTGCTTGATTGACCAATCAAAGTCACGTATTTTGGCCTTCTATGTTACAGACTGATATGGTTGTTTTATCGACAAATAGACGCACGCGCTGGCTGTACAATGGACGAGAAATTTTAAATACTGCACGAGCTGTTAGGCGATCAGATAACGCACAATTAATGACGTGATCAAGTTGAGCCAATCAGAAGCCAGAATTTAGTACAGTACATAATATCACCAGCTTCGTAGCCTGATTTTCAGACGGTCCTTGGTCCTCCGCTCTCGCTTTCTCCCCCATCCCCGTCGGAGCGGAGGACCAAGCACCGTCTGAAAATCAGGCTACCAGCTTCGTTGTCTACTTCGCCTTTTCCATATAGAGCGGGAAACTGGGTTCGAGTTGGAACCGCAAAGCATGTATGGATTGTTTGGAAGGACAAAAATAGTAATGGCGTCCTTCGTAAAAGATAACTCGACAGTCCCATCTAAAGAACATATTTTACTCACCGAAGAAGACATCCCAGGAGCTAAACTTCCACGGGAATCAATAGTCGAATGTGATTCTGTCCTTCCAAACAATCCGTACATGCTTTGCGGTCTCAACTCGAACCCAGTTTCCCGCTCTATATGGAAAAGGCTAATTGCGTCTAATTGTATCATCTACAGTATCTATAATTCCAGAATAGCACCTACATGTATGGTATTATTTTCATATTTTTCAAACTGTCCAAATTATTTATTTGGATAGTTTCCTATGGACGTTTCTTAAGAAAATAGTTTTCGTATTGACTTTTCTTAAGAAAATACATATGATATAATTAACAAGTAACAGGACTACATGCCTGTCCAATTTGGAAAGAATTGAATTCAAAAAATTCCTCTGAATGCCAAATTGGACGAGGCCAAGCAGTCCTCAGAATTTTTTTCATCCAATTATTTCCAAATTGGACAGCATGCGGTAAATGTAGTCCTGTTACCTATACTAATTGCAGTACAACAAAAAATAATGTATGTACATGTAGTAGTACCTGTGATGGTGGGAAATTCATATCAAAATTGAGTCTACTTGGAGAGCTGTTTTCATGCTGATCAGAATCTACTTGTTTTGACTTGATGACAATCTGTGAAATAAAATACAATTTATTAGAAAATTTACTGACACCCCCCTAAAGTACCTGGACATGTTCGGTCAACTCATTCGACAGGTGGGCACCCGTCTATTATAAAGTAAGACAAACTCTCTAAGATATGCATGTACATGTCACCTTTGTCTGGTCTCTAAGACGGACAACCAGACGGCAACGTCTTTGTGTAGCTGCACACATTGTCCTGGCTATTGTTTTTTATGTACATGTAAAAACAATACAAAGAACGACAATAGAACAATAGCCAGAACCTTTGTGTAGCGACATGAAGACCTGTCCACCCAGACAGCAAATGTTTGTTCCAAGCTACAAGAGGACCTGGTTTATCTCCTCTTACTCCAACGAAGGGCTAAGGCTCAAAACGTCAGTAAAGTTTTATAGTTTATAGTTTAAGAAGATTGTTTTTTTTTGTGTGTGTTTTTTTCATTATTATTTTTATTCTGCAAAGTGCATTAGATCATATTTACATGTAATTTTTGCGCTATATAAGTATTATTAAAGTTAAGTACTCTTTTTTTTACGGTTATACACTGACACAGCCCATACCAGTTTACATGTACATGTACTTGCTAGTTTCCATTTATATTTGGCTAAAAGAGAGCCGACTGTACATACAAATGTATACATGTACAATGTATACATATCCAATGTTCAGTGTGTTAAATGTGAAGGACAGAAAGTAGGAGAAAAAGATGAGAGTTTCCTGACCCAGCATCCCCTCCAGCCCAGACAGAAAGCATTGATTACACATGTATCTCAATGTATGTAATACAGTAGTGTGTATGTATTAATTATAGTTGATCCTCTCCGCACTGGCCACCTTGGTCATTATAGAGGTGGCAATTGTTTGGAGGTTCCAATAACAATAAATGTACATTTGTACATGTGTGAGATTGTACGTGTACATGGCACAGACAACAACAAATTGACCATTAGCCATTCCGAGGTTGTGGAAAGGATTGGGACCGAGTCAGCAAAAATTAATGTAATTACGAAATTAGTAAGTATACCGAGTTTGAGCATGTTTGGGTGAATATCAACATAATAACAGGCATTTAAAAGTCGCAAAAATAAGAGAGAATGTATGGACCTTAGAGACGGCGTCCCCCACAACCATACATTCTCTGTTAATTTTATGATTTTTTGAGAGCTTGCTATGAAATAAAATACAATTTATTAGAAAATTTACTGACACCCCCCTAAAGTACCTGGACATGTTCGGTCAACTCATTCGACAGGTGGGCACCCGTCTATTATAAAGTAAGACAAACTCTCTAAGATATGCATGTACATGTCACCTTTGTCTGGTCTCTAAGACGGACAACCAGACGGCAACGTCTTTGTGTAGCTGCACACATTGTCCTGGCTATTGTTTTTTTATGTACATGTAAAAACAATACAAAGAACGACAATAGAACAATAGCCAGAACCTTTGTGTATCGACATGAAGACCTGTCCACCCAGACAGCAAATGTTTGTTCCAAGCTACAAGAGGACCTGGTTTATCTCCTCTTACTCCAACGAAGGGCTAAGGCTCAAAACGTCAGTAAAGTTTTATAGTTTATAGTTTAAGAAGATTGTTTTTTTTTTGTGTGTGTTTTTTTCATTATTATTTTTATTCTGCAAAGTGCATTAGATCATATTTACATGTAATTTTTGCGCTATATAAGTATTATTAAAGTTAAGTACTCTTTTTTTTTACGGTTATACACTGACACAGCCCATACCAGTTTACATGTACATGTACTTGCTAGTTTCCATTTATATTTGGCTAAAAGAGAGCCGACTGTACATACAAATGTATACATGTACAATGTATACATATCCAATGTTCAGTGTGTTAAATGTGAAGGACAGAAAGTAGGAGAAAAAGATGAGAGTTTCCTGACCCAGCATCCCCTCCAGCCCAGACAGAAAGCATTGATTACACATGTATCTCAATGTATGTAATACAGTAGTGTGTATGTATTAATTATAGTTGATCCTCTCCGCACTGGCCACCTTGGTCATTATAGAGGTGGCAATTGTTTGGAGGTTCCAATAACAATAAATGTACATTTGTACATGTGTGAGATTGTACGTGTACATGGCACAGACAACAACAAATTGACCATTAGCCATTCCGAGGTTGTGGAAAGGATTGGGACCGAGTCAGCAAAAATTAATGTAATTACGAAATTAGTAAGTATACCGAGTTTGAGCATGTTTGGGTGAATATCAACATAATAACAGGCATTTAAAAGTCGCAAAAATAAGAGAGAATGTATGGACCTTAGAGACGGCGTCCCCCACAACCATACATTCTCTGTTAATTTTATGATTTTTTGAGAGCTTGCTATGAAATAAAATACAATTTATTAGAAAATTTACTGACACCCCCCTAAAGTACCTGGACATGTTCGGTCAACTCATTCGACAGGTGGGCACCCGTCTATTATAAAGTAAGACAAACTCTCTAAGATATGCATGTACATGTCACCTTTGTCTGGTCTCTAAGACGGACAACCAGACGGCAACGTCTTTGTGTAGCTGCACACATTGTCCTGGCTATTGTTTTTTTATGTACATGTAAAAACAATACAAAGAACGACAATAGAACAATAGCCAGAACCTTTGTGTAGCGACATGAAGACCTGTCCACCCAGACAGCAAATGTTTGTTCCAAGCTACAAGAGGACCTGGTTTATCTCCTCTTACTCCAACGAAGGGCTAAGGCTCAAAACGTCAGTAAAGTTTTATAGTTTATAGTTTAAGAAGATTGTTTTTTTTTGTGTGTGTTTTTTTCATTATTATTTTTATTCTGCAAAGTGCATTAGATCATATTTACATGTAATTTTTGCGCTATATAAGTATTATTAAAGTTAAGTACTCTTTTTTTTTACGGTTATACACTGACACAGCCCATACCAGTTTACATGTACATGTACTTGCTAGTTTCCATTTATATTTGGCTAAAAGAGAGCCGACTGTACATACAAATGTATACATGTACAATGTATACATATCCAATGTTCAGTGTGTTAAATGTGAAGGACAGAAAGTAGGAGAAAAAGATGAGAGTTTCCTGACCCAGCATCCCCTCCAGCCCAGACAGAAAGCATTGATTACACATGTATCTCAATGTATGTAATACAGTAGTGTGTATGTATTAATTATAGTTGATCCTCTCCGCACTGGCCACCTTGGTCATTATAGAGGTGGCAATTGTTTGGAGGTTCCAATAACAATAAATGTACATTTGTACATGTGTGAGATTGTACGTGTACATGGCACAGACAACAACAAATTGACCATTAGCCATTCCGAGGTTGTGGAAAGGATTGGGACCGAGTCAGCAAAAATTAATGTAATTACGAAATTAGTAAGTATACCGAGTTTGAGCATGTTTGGGTGAATATCAACATAATAACAGGCATTTAAAAGTCGCAAAAATAAGAGAGAATGTATGGACCTTAGAGACGGCGTCCCCCACAACCATACATTCTCTGTTAATTTTATGATTTTTTGAGAGCTTGCTATTCAGTTAGTATTGATCCAAACACTCTCAAACTTGGTAAACTTACCCAGTCCCTTTCGCAACCTCGGAATGGCTAATTACAGGTGGCCATTTTAACAGTTGCATGTACATGTAAACACAAACTCAAACCAAGCAATGCATCATGGGATTAGACACAGGGCCTTTAAAGAGGAAAATAGTATGGCGTTACCTTTTTAGCCTTCTTAAATACTGGTGTCATGTCTTTAAATAAATCCTCAGCACCTGCTCCCTCACTGTAGTCAGTTTGTTGGTCTGAGGGGGGTGGGTTAGGCTCTATTTTGATACTGAATTGCTCATCGTTTCCCCACTCTACCCACTCTGATCCTTGATTTGAACCCTAGTATAAAAATAATCAGTTAGCATATACAATGTAATTATTGTTAATTATATATATATATTGATGTTACTAGATCTACATTTGTACATGTACCTGAGTACTACAGATAGAATATACTCCAGTTTCGAGGAAACACACACAAAGACATATATTTCAAGGAACATTTTATTATTGAAAATTCTACCGCGTGTTTCAAAAAAACACAGGTATCCCAATTACACAGGAAACCCAATAAGAAAAACAACATTGAATAACAAACTCTTCTGAACAAGTTTAGACACCACTGTACTCCTTGACAAAAGACTCATTAGTTCAGCCTTATCCTCAATACTCCTGTTTCGAGTTGGTTTAGACACCGCTGTACTTCTTGACAAAAGACGCATTTGCTCAGGCTTAGCCTCAATCCAGAGAATAACCTGTGCAATTAAAAATGGTTTCTATTGTTGAATGTCAACACTTTTTCGCGTTGTCGTTGGTATTTGTGAATAATTTACACTGAATTGAGGCTAAGCCTGAGCAAATGCGTCTTTTGTCAAGGACAGCGGTCATCGCTTAACAACTCGAAACTGGAGTATTCAGTGTAAATTATTCACAAATTTTAATGACAATGCAACAAAACCCTTTTTTTAATTCCACAGGTTTTTCTCTGATTTGAGGCTAAACCTGAGCAAAATGTGTATTTTGTCAAGGAGTACAGCGGTATCTAAACACCTACTGTAGAAACTGGAGTACTGTAAGGTGTAAAGTGAATCATTTTGACATTGTGTTGGTCATCATTGGTGTAGATTATTATTGCTTAGACTAAAGGATAAATTATATATCATAGGTACGATCTGGATTGTGGTCCACTTCATACAAAGAAATAATAATTTGACAGTGAGTGGGTTACCTGTGGTAAGCCCATTAGGGAATAAATTGATGGAGAAATTATAAATACAGGGTAGCTGAAAAGTGAACTTGACTCCAATAAGGGATTTATAATTTGTAAACTTTCTATTTGATTTTCATTTTTCATTTTTTTAACCATCTCTTTTTTGATATTTCTTCCATATTACATTTTCTGTCTGTCTGTCTGTCTGCCTGTCTGCCTGTCTGTGTCTGTCTGCTTGATTGTTTTCTTTTTTATGGTATTTTTATGGGATTGTTACCCGGTTCAACAGCCTACTTCAAATTGGTGGCATAATACACTAGTTAACATATACTAACTCCTCATGATTGTAAGCTGCTCGGCTGCAATGGGCGCCTTCATATGCAGCCCGAAAAAGTCCTCCATCGGTTGTAAAGTGCATTGAGACAATGTGAAATGCGCTATATAAGAACCAATTTATTTATTTATTCAAAGTAGAAGCTGGTCTGCCATCTGTCAATAAATATTTTAGATATTTTATTATATATCCGTCTTTGTCTGTCTGTCTGTCTGCATGTCTGCTTGTTCAATTGATTTTTTATGGTACATGTATTCTGTATGCAGTAGAAGCTGGCAACTGACAGAATTCTGCCATCAGTCAATAAACATTTTCTTCTACTGTAAATTTATGTATATTGTCTGTCTGTCTGCCTGTCTGTCTGCTTGATAGATATGTCTGTCTCCCTTAGTTATGGTGGCCAGCTGTTGAAAATGTGTCTTTGTATGTCAACTTATACAAAACTGCCGTCATAGAGTGAAAACCATATGTCCGTGAAACAGAACTAACTAATTAGTACTAAATAGCACTGATGAAACAATAGAATACAATAGAGATAACACTATCTAGTACTATTTAGTAATAGTACTGTTTCATGGACATATGGTTTGCACTCTATACAAGCAAGCAAGTTTTAAAATTATCTAAAATAAATAAAATGATGATGATGATGATGATAATTAATACATACATGTACATGTATGTGTAATTTAGGGGAAATTCCCTGGAGTCTTCCAATCATCTGTTCATAGGTGGATTTAGGGGGCACCCTTCCTCTGGGAATAGTATGTCACCATAGACAAATTACAATGTCTGTCAATGGTGAATATTTGGTTTGTTCAAATGCAACAAAAACACTTATAAAATATGACATTTTAGTCATAAATGCTCTCAGGATACAGGAACTAGCATCTGAGTGGACCTAGATGGAGGGGGGGGGGGGGGGGGAAATTGGGGCAACTGCTATGGTCCCCCTGAATTTCCTGGATCTGCTGGTTATGTTCATCAAATGTTCAATATATTCTGAATGTTTTTCTAGAAAAATCTCATCAACAGGATGAAATACAAGGATCTCCTTTTGAATCTCACAATATCTCAATTATTTATCAATAAAGCTTGAATGTACAACAATCCGTACAACTTTACCTGCTGAACTGGCATATTTCATTCAACTTTTAACCCAATTTGATTTGCATTCTCTAGTTATTCGGACAAAATAAAGCCAAACGAACCCTCCAAAATATACTATTCTCTCTAAATATAACAGTAGCAATGGATTTACGACGCTAGACGACTAGTTATTAGTCATGTAACTTAATAAATTGTATAATTTATAACTGAGTTACATGTTTAACTTCTTAACTTAAAGTCTTATTGTGTGAACGGTGTCAAAGCCACAACACTGATATGAAAGCTCGTACTAGTGTATACAATAACTTGATTACTCTACATGACATATATGTACTGACTTCTAAATGAAAACAGATGAACAAGAATCAGATCAGATGCTATTTTACCTCGGATGGAATCGTGTTCTGTCCACCATTGGCATTGATAACTGGCAGTGCATTCGAAGAGCTACTCTTCTTCCGTTGTCTTCCTCTGCCAAATATTTTCTTGATGAAATTAAAAACGAAATAAAAACACGACAAGAGCCGTGATAAATTCAACCGAATTACGTTCATCGTGCCCTCAACATGGACGAAAGACGGGCTGTGAATATGAGATGGATCGCTTGATTGTGAGTCAAATGGCCGCCATCTTTGATTGTTGCTGGCGACACAGGAAGCCCAAACCATTTGAATAATCCGTTTATATAGAACCTTTACATTTTAATAAATCCCACAATGCATGATATTCCGCGCTTGAAGTCAAATTTATTCTTTTGGATTCCATTCATTTTCCTTCATTGTTTTCAGTCTTTGTATATTTTGAATGGAATTCAACTGAAGAATAAATTTGACGTCAAGCGCGGAAAATCATGCATACAAGAATATTTTGCAGGCAAAATACGAGCAGGGGACTGGGACCAAGTCCGTAAAACTAGTTACTCGGGCCCTTCCGAAGGAAGCCCGAGTAATAAAATGGGCCTTGTTTTATTTTTATTTTTTTGTTAGGCCACAGAATGAAGAAAGAATGCGAAGTATTTGATCATATCGGTTTACACACAATGCGAAGTATGTGACCGTCTCGAGTTTTTTTATAGGCCATGCCGTTAAAAACCCGTTAGCAGCTTCGTCGAGCTTCGCCAGATGATAGTCTGAATCGTTGAGCGTCTTCTTTTGTAACAGATCCCTAAAATCTAATGACGTTTTGATTTCGATTGTATTTTTGCCGTTCACTGACCTGTTTTGAGCGTGCAAATTCAGCTTTAAATAGCGATGCGCGGCAGTTCTAAAATTAGGTCGTGTAATAGATGTATGACTCAGACAAGGATCATGCAACTGTAATCGTACTAAAAAGAACACGGAGAAACCTACATTTTATCATGCAAACACTGTTTATTTTCAAAACAATTGTCAGTAAAAAATAAAACTAACAAAATCGGACTGAAGGATATGCAAAATTTGGTTTGTTTGTCTGAGTTATGACGTCACTAATTAAAGCGCTTCGCTATTGTGCAAGTATATAAATAGGCTAAAACTAATTTTGTATGATCCCGAATTTCGTACTTTGACCTTGCTCGCCTTTGCTTCGATGAAGTTTTGAAGTACAATTTCTACGATTCCTTAGTTCTGAATTTCTCAAACGTCGAATAAAATAAATATCTGATCATTATATATCTGAGAAATGTGTTTCGTTTTACTGTCGGATAATTTTTAAACGGTTTTTCACGGCGCGTGACAACAGTCAGTCAGCAATTAAACGTTGAAATATCTTAAAATGCCACTAATCACACATCAATCTGTCAACAACTACTAACAGTCGGAACATACTTTGGACCAAATAACTGAAAGGTTGGTCCCACGGCCACAACGTATTGAATACGAAATATGGACGATTCGGATATTTGTATCTATGCTCACCAATACATAGTCTCCCTCGTCACGCAACTGCCCATTGTCCTTGTCATAATGCCCGAGTGTACGCTCATTGAGCGTCTTGCTCAATAAGAAACTAGCAAAAGTGGCCGGCATCATTTTCTGAGAGAGCAGATCAAACTTAGCTAGTCTGGAAAGTTTGGTGAACTTCGGTTTAATATTGACGATGCTAGAGGGCATCAAAGATGTCTATTTTCCCATACAAACTTTGTAACTTGTTGACGTTGTCCAGCCAAACCATAGACTGAAATGGCGTCCACTTTCAATTGCCATTTTGTTCTGGACTGACTGACCTCGTGTTCATGTGGAAACACAAAAGCATTTTCACCTGTATGAGAGGCTAGTCAGTCCAGAACAATGGCAATTGAAATTGTACGCCATTATTGCATTCGGTCTATATGCATTCAATGTAAAGGTGTACAATTTTGGCTGGACAACACAATTTCAAAAGTTTATAATTCTGACAGAATTCGCTTAAATCACATCACACTTTGCACATATACTAATTTCAACATGCTCTTTCATGTCATAAACTTAGTAATTCTAAGGAACTCGTTCCCAGTCCCCTGCTCGTTTAGGTAATGGCTAATGGCTGAATGGCAGACGAACCATTGCAACAACGAAATGTTATGGATAATGATATATTGTTGCTCAGTAATTTATTCATATATATAATTGTGAATGGTAGGGATCGAAATGCAACGACATTTTGTAAAATTTGACTGAAAATTTGTAAAAAGCTCGTTATTTTTGCCGCACTTGCCTTGTGTGAAGTTTGTCCTTCCCCTCTGGCTAAAGCACAGGTTATATGAATTTCACACCTTGTTTCAATACTGCATTTGAAAGGCCGGTCTTGCGAGTGCGCACTCATGCACGCGCACTCTAGCTACCACAGGAAACCCATCAAAACAGACGCGCGTATACAAACACTCTGTGCAACACTTGTGTCCCCGATTAGTGGAGCACTTAATGTGCTCTGCTATAAGCATTGACACTCAAATAAAGTTTATTATTACTATTACTTGAAAGTAATCTCGCAACCTGATTGGCTGATTTGCCGTTGTCAATAAGAGTACAGACCGGGACAGTACAGGGGCGGATCTAGAGATTTTGAAAGGGGGGGGGTGCACCACTAAGGGGCCGTAAGGCACCTTCTTTTAGGGGGGTGTGGGGGCATGCCCCCCCCAGAACATTTTTAAATCTAGAAGCTGGAAAATGCAATTTCCATCCATTCTGGGCATCAAATTACGACACCATTTTGGAAACGTATACTGTAAAACTAGAAGCCTTTCCCGCTTTGATAGGTTAAATTGTTGTAAAAAAAAATCACAATTGCATATGAGTTTTGAGTTGTCTGTACTCTTATTACACTGTCTTATTACTCGGGCCCTTCCGAAGGAAGCCCGAGTTAGAAAATGCGTTTTTCGGTAGTAGTAGTCGTCGTAGTTTTTTTAGTCGGTTAAAGAATAACGAAAGTATGCGACGTATTTAATCGTATCGAGTTTCAAGATTACTCAGCAGATAAGGGAATGCTCGTCGTTGCAGGACTCGAGCTCGATAAAACATGCTTTCCTTGCAATTTCAGTACTGTGAACTTTACAGTATATCAGTAAAAACGTTAAACTTTACAGTATATCAGTAAAAACGTTAATAGCTTCAATCTAAATTTAGATGAGAAAATACTTTTATTTTGACCCCTTGACCTCCGTTGCTTTCCCTGATTGGTTTGTGCTTTCTAATCTTTCTTGCCCAGACTTCATGTCTGCTTCGCATGCGCTGTAGACGTCCCAAGTACGTGCTTCGGAAATACGATTCGGAGATTTTTATCTGTGCTCACCGACAGATATACGTCACGCAACTGTCAGTCATTGTCAGGTCCCTCTTCACGCAACTGACATTGTCCTTGTTTTAGAACTGCCGCGCAGCGCTATTTAAAGCAGAATTTCCACGCTGAAAACAAGTCAGTGAACGGCAAAAATACAATCAAAATCAAAACGTCATTAGATATTAGGGATCTGTTGCAGAAGACGCTCAACGAGCGTATATTCGGGTATTGTGAGAATGACAGTTGCGTGACGAGAAACTATTTATCTCGATGACTCATAAAGATTCGTGGAGGTACATCTGTATTACATCTTTAAACATACTTGAGGTCACTTGAGGTTGAATATTCATGGCGCGACAAACGTGTCAATTAATCCGAAGTTTTGTTCGCTCATGGCAGATACTGAGATATTGCTAAGTCATCGTATTCGACGACTAGAAGTGAAAGAAGCAGTTGACCTGTGCAGAAGAGAAATTATGTTGTATCCAAGGCAAGCCATCCATCAGTTCCTCTTAAATACGCTCTCACATACGTATACAAACGCATACGCCGATTCGTGTGGGCCCACTCTAAAAGATGTTGAGCGTTTTCGACAGGGCTTTTACATGAACTCATCAAAAGCAAAATTGAACTCAAAGTCCAAAGGTAATCAATTGAAATCAAGCTCAAAAGCAAATCAAATGAACTCAAGAACTATAATACAAATGAACTCTAATGTTGACTTAAATGTGAACTCAACTGAGTACTGCCTAGCCAAGCATGTATACCACAACTTGAAGCCAGATGTACTGATTCAGAAGTGTGATTGCAAAAATTCCATAGGGGGGGTTGCAACCCCCAGAACCCTTCCCCTGGATCCGCCCCTGGATACTAAGATAGTTTTAAGCTATCTTCTTCGAAGACTAGAAGTATAAGAAGTAGTTGATCTGGCCAAAAGATAAATTATCTTGTATTTAAGACAACCCATCCACAGTTTTTCTTAAATACGCTCTCACATACAAACCACATACGCCGATTCGTGTAGGCCAACTCTAAAAGATGTTTAGCGTTTTCGACTGGGCCTTTACACGACTGAACTCATAAAATTTAAAGCAAATCAATTAAACTCTAAGTCAAAACGTTATCAAATCAACTCAAACTCAACAGCAAATCAAATGAACTCGACACATATATACATAGTCTCCCTCGTCACGCAACTGTCAGTCATTGTCCGGTCTCTCCTCACGCAACTGACATTTTCCTTATCATAAGCCCGAGTATACGCTCATTGAGCGTCTTGTTGACAAAAAACTAAGACAAATCGACATGTTATTTATTACTCGGGCTACCTGTGTCATGCAGACCGGCGTATTTTTAATGTTTGGTACTCGTCATGATCAATCATCGGTTTTACTAGCACTCTACCATTATGAGCTATTGTCCACAGTGGACATTCTGTTTTACAGTAAATTGTGCATTATACCATTATTTTTTATCTCGTACATCGGCTCGTTAGGAGAGTTGCCTTCGCTCATGCTATGAACACCTGGTGTGTTTGAGTGCTCAGTTTTATCAGTTCAAATCTGGTTAAATGTAATAGTTATTTAACTGTTTTTGTCATAGGAATTAGTTTTAACCGTATATTTTTTATACAATTGAAAATATAAATTTAAATTGATTAACCATAGTTAACCATAGTCTCGTACACAACTATTGTAAATAACGTACATCTTTGAGGGTTTGAAAAGGTCTACAAGACGAAACTAGTTACCCAATGATGATCAACAAAAGTGTGTAAAAAAATAAAATTAAAAGAGATTTAGAACCTCAATGACCTAATAATGATTAACCATAGACAAGCCCCTCCGTTTATAAGTCCCCCCGGTTAAAGGCCCATATACTTCAAACAAAAACAAAAAATGCCGGTTATAACACTTGACGTGTTATTCAGCAACCGATCGACGAGTAATTGTAAATTTTTATTTCAGCATTAACGCAAAAAGAGCTTAACAAAAACCATGTGAGTGAAACACTAAATGTGAAGAATGTAAGGGGAAACTGAAGACAAAATGCATGTATTTCCTCAAGTCTTGTATTATATTAGCATTACTTGAGTAATAGTTTGTGTACATCTTCAGTTACTGTATCAACATAATTTACGTTCAATATGGAATATATCATCCGCCATTTTACCGTTTTATAAATTACCGTCGGCTCAAATCTTTTTTGATGTTTATTTTCAGGATTGTATTTTTGCAGCTACCGATTCTACTTCCTCATCTCAGTATCAGTAGCCCGAGTGAACGCTGTTTCAGCGTCTAGTTATAAGCAGCCGCGATCAAAATAAGTGGTTGGACTGCCTGTGGCCAAAATTCCAATTAACGAACAGTCATTTATTTGGAAACACACATAAGCATCAGGACTGTACATATTACCAAAAGGAAGAAAAAAAAATCAACTAAAATTAAAAGCGTGAAAAGTAAGAAAGGTAAATGGGCCACTGTAGAGTTTAGTGTGGAAATAGTGAGGGGGTGGGGGAAGGGGGTCTCGCTGGGAACATCTGTTATCAATAAAGAATACAGTGACAAATAACTGAGCTGCGAGACATGATGTTTTTAAATTCCTTGTTTTATAACTATGTAAGATCAGCCGTAAAAAATTATTATCATCAACACAAAACGCTGCAGTTATCATTCAATTCAATCTAGTTTATTGGTAACAATTAATTAAAGGGCTTTACGACTAAGGGCCCTTCCACACATAAACGTACTACACTGCAACGAACCGAAAACGCAACTTTCTGACTATTAAGCATGCGTTTGTTGGTTTGCGCCAGCGAAATTATGTCAGCGGTAACGTTTTGCGCCGAGGACTTCAAAGCGAGTGACATTTAATTTTTAGAAAAGCTCCGTTTTTGGTGACCGAATACGCCATTTACGTAGAGACTGGAAGACAAAACGGGGAGACAATTGTGCGTCTTCAAGCGAAAACGGATTCGTGTGTACGGGGCCTCAGTTTTTTTCCGCCATAGGTTTTCGTTGAGCTGGGAAAGCTACGTGACACTCAAATGGCTTCCTTTCTAAACCAATCAAAAAGCGCGCAGATGCATCTCATCCAATCAAACTCTTTCAGCAAGGCACGGTACGGTACCTTTCTATTTCCTTCATCCTTTGAGTTGTATTATGATAAATTCCGGTTTTAACGAGTATATGTCACTGGTGACTTGTTATTCGGTCACTCATACGAAAATGAATATGAACTCTAATTCAACCACCTGTTCAATACCGGTTTTAGTGTGCTTAGACACTTGAATCAGAAATATCTCAGTATAGTAAAGCAGCTGAACATATACGTGTCATAATGCGATTTAGTTTATCTCCCCGGCAACATTAAATCATTCTGTCACATTGCGGTTTCTTGGTGCTTCGACGATTTGTGCGACTTGAGTGAATATTTCGAAACGTTCAGTTCCGACGCCAGTTCCTTGAAAGCATTTCGGTAGTTCGAGCTCTGAAACACGTAGATAATGGGGTTGGAAGCACACGGTAGGTAGACAAAGAGAAATGAGACCTCCGTTAATGCTTGGTTAATCGGGAATAATTCTAGCTCATAAAAAAGCCTTTCGAAAGCAAATATGCCAAACGAAATGGTGAAGATGACAGCCACTGAGACGAGAGTACATACAACCTTTCGCATGGCCACAACATCACGTACATGTCTTGAGTCGAACATGTTTCTTTTATGTCCTCGGTTTAGTTCAATGATGATGCTCAAATAGCAAAAATAAATGACAAAGAGCGGCAAGAAGAACAAACAAACCAACAGAAAACTATAATACCCTACAAACTGCGCTGTTTTCCATGTTAGAACGCAAGAACGAGTCTGACTGTCGTAGCCCGTGTGAATAAAGATGGGCAGTGAGCATAGAAAAGCTGTTATCCAAATAGGGATGATTACGAGTGCAACGTTTCTTTTCTTCAGACGTCGTTTTCGATTGAATGGCATGACCATCGCGTGGTACCTCTCCAAGGCTATTAATGCCATTAATAATATAGATACAATTAAAGTTAGTACAACCAGACTACCAGTAGATAAAAACCTGCATAAAAACGAGCCTAAGCGCCCTTCAGGATGGTCACTTCGTTGAAATATCTCCACCGGTATACTCCAGATGATAGTCATCAAATCGGCAAGACTGAGATTTGCCAGGAGAATGTTTGTTGTTGTCTGCATTGAAGGCTTTCGCTTGACTACACTGATGACCAGAGTATTACCAACGAACCCAACGATAGCTATAACGGCATATATGACGGGATAGATGACATCTACAAACGCATCGCCACTTACAGGAATAGAGACGTTAGAACTGTGGTTCATAGTAAACATGTTTTCCCTCGTAGTGGCCTTATCTTGGCTGTAAAATTCACTTTGTTAACTCTCTTCAGTCAATGACTGTCAGACCAGACTCGGCTATATCGTGATCAGCTTGCATGTAACACAGCCTGTAAATATTAGACTTTTTCGCATCGAATAATAATCACAAATGTTGAATTATTTAGTCTTTTTTGCTTCAAAAGTCAGCGAAAGTTGATTATATTTCGTGGTTGCTGGCCGCCGAAAAACTGCCGCCTTCGAGGCATCGATGGGAGGCCATATAGGAGTTATACACGGAACCGCACAAAAGACAATTGAATTAAGCTAGGCTAGGCTAGGTGTTTTCAATATCCTGAAAAACAAATAGTGACCATAGAACAATATCATAAGCCAATGAAATGCGCGATGGAGTGAGAAAATAACCAATCACTGTAAATGTTAACGTCCCTAACACGACCTTGGCAAAACAGCCGCTACAAAGATACACAGAATGGGTGAGAATTATGGTACGTTTGTGGCGGTTCCGCTTATGTCATTATCTTTATTTACGTATTAATGGCACAAATGAAGAAGGAAAAGTGACCAAGAAGGATGTTCGGCCGTTTGGAAAAGGATAAGTAAATATACGGCGTATTTACTCGATCTATTCAGTTGAAACAAAATGCTATTGACCCATCTTGTCTGGCAGATCCGTCAGCCCTGTAAAGCCAGTGTCATTATTATTCTACAATATAGTAAAAAGCAAATTTAATTACGAGTCACCAACAGTGAGCCCTGCCAAGAACACTTGTTCAGTTCTTAGAACACCCGTGAAGTTATATTATGTGTTTGAACAAAGAGAAATAAAGTGCCATAAAGCTATAAGAGCTTAGTTGACTATGTATCGGGACTGCCAAGTGAAATCTCCAAAGCTCACAAAGCTTATCAGATGTTGTTTGCGCTTTTCAACTGGATGTCATTGGAACTGGCATATTTTCGTTCTCCTAGCAACGCAACGAATGACAAAATAAATAAACGTTCGATTTGTTTTGCTACAATGACCGAAATGCACTCTGGGTTCTAGACATCAATGCCCCATCATCAGTGCCGATCACCCTTTGCGATACGACCTTACATCGATGTTTATTTATAGATTGCCAATAAATAATATAAAGTTTGTAGTGTTGAACATTTCAAACATTTAGTGATATATTTGATATTTGTTGTTACATATAAACTTTCTGAGTTTTATAATAATATGTTTTACAGAGGTGCTCCAAAAATAAATACTGAAAAATCGAAGTTAAAGTATAATACTATTCAAAAATAAAATACATATGTGCTATAATAAAATAAGCATCAGCTTTGTTAATGTTTGTAAACATGAAGTATCGCTATTGGACCAGTTTCAGTTCCTGTAAGTAAACTCGTTTCTTACAAATCCGCGTTTTGGGGATGGTACTTTGTTCCCGGAAGTACTTGTCACTCACCTGACCCAGGTCGACCGTTTCTGATGTAGAACTGATAGGAAGCCTCTTTCGAGTGGTTCCCTGGTACGTCGACGTCACTCGACCCAGTTTTCAAAAAGACACTGAGTAGGACCCAAAAGCCCGTCAAGCGTATACAGACTCGGAAAAATACCGAGCCTGACTCGGTATCCCGAGGACTCACGGGTTCGATTCCCGATATTCTGCGCTCGGTATTTTTTCCGAGTCTTTTTACGCTTTACGAAACCTTACGAACTACTTTATTAAATCAAGGATTGGTCACGCTCTTGTAGCGGCATTCCTTGAAGACGACGAATAATACAATAGTTAATAATAATAATAATAATAATAATAATAATAACTGAATGATAATAATAATAATAATAATAATAATAATAATAATAATAACAATAATAATATAATAATAATAATAACAATAATAACAATAATAATAATAATAATAATAATAATAATAATAATAATAACAAGAACAATACTAATAACAATAATAATAATAATAATAATAATAATAATAATAATAATAATAATAATAATAATAATAATAATAATATAGTTTTTTTTCGCAGAACATCAGTTCTAAACTCAAGTCGGCTTTTTCTTTACTGAATTGAGATAAAAATGCGTGGGTTATGGGCTTATGGCACTCGGTTTAATAAGAGTACGTACATGCTAGCGCTAAAATCTAATATGATTTGTCACGCAACGCTTGCACTGACTTGACAATTTAAAACTTGGGAGTTCAAATTTACACAAGATTTTTCGTCACAAAATGCAATAAAATTAGTATTAACTGACGAAGTACGGTTGCTGGCTGAAGTGTGAGTCTGTATCAGCATGCTCCTGGATCGTGCAATATGTGTACAAATAAAGATCTCTTTTTGACCTTTGTGTTCGTGAGTCAATAATTCCTTTGTGACACTACATAATGCGCTGCAACTCCACTGGGGGTCTATTCTTAACAAGTCACTTATTAATACTCAGCATTTAATTGTTGGCGGTTTCGAGCTTCACTTCCCTTAGTCTTGCTGGTCATCTTGGTACAAAATTCAACTATGGCTCGCAATGATGTTGTTCGCTATATGCTACTGGTAAGTGAAGGGTCATTTTCGATCTATAACTGGGCCAATAGAACCACGGATCAACATACGAATCTTGAGGCTCGGTGAGGGCTGCACATCCGCCTCCGTTTGATAGCAAAACATTCCGACAATGCAAACTCTGAAGCATTCATATATTTACCTCGCTAGAAAGTTACCAAAGCTTTTAAAGAGGCATACAACTGGCTGAATTTCAAGTCTTTCGACATATTTATTCGTATTTGGGCCTAGGCTAAGTGATGTCAACAAAGTCGTTCCGTCCGATCGGTCCTACAAAATCATTATTTTCGAAGGAGTTCAATGCAAATAATTATATCAACTCGTAACAGAGCTCAGTAATACCTCGCCACAAGTACATGCCATATAATAGTACAACGGTAATCCAACGTTTGTATAGTTTACAGTGAAACGACGTTTACCAAACCGAAATGATTTGTGGTGTGCTTTTTCGTTCCACCGTGGGATGTGTCCCGATGTGTTTATGTGACCGTCTCTCAGCACCATAAACATGTATGTTTGTAATGTAATGTTTATAGTTTTCTGGCTTCAAATTTAGTTTCATCAATTGGTATTGAAATCATTTAATCCTTCACTACTATAAAAGATAGGTAGAAAGATTGTTTAATATTGATTAAAATCCTTAGATCCTTTGGATTCTTTGTCGTCACGCAACGCTAGTTTGGGATGGGAGTAGTGTTGCGTGACGCTTAAGGAAGCATTCACTAGAAGGGAAGTTTTACGGAAATAAAGTCGTGAATATTCACTTTGGGATTCGATCCTTGCAGCACCGTAAAATTTCGAAAGTAGCGAGGTCGTTACTTTCGGAGTTTAGCAACCTTAGGTAACTGTAATAATACCGCTTTCGGGGGGTCGCTACTTTCGGGTGGTCGCTACTTTCGGGGTGCTAAAATCGCTAACTTTTAGGAGCCATACCGTGTACCTAAACGACATCGTGTACGGTATTTTAACAAACAACAAATATTCACAGGATCTAAAACGTATTTTATTATGGCTATTGCTTTTGTTACATTTGCTTATGTGTAACAGTAAATGTTATGGCCCTTTCCCGGGCTCCGGCCTTACTTGCTGTTTGCTAGTGATGTTCGTCTATTTATGTATGTATGTATATGTGTGTGTATCCATCCATCGTCATCTTATATAATCATCGCTCTAGAGTTGGGGTCGCTATTTTCGGGGTGATCGCTATTTTCGGGATTTGTTAACAAGCATCAATTTTTGCTGTTACTTTCGGGGGATAGCTACTTTCAGAACTTTATGGTAATTATTGTGTGACACCATGGCAACGACCAACGTCATTTCTGATTTCATAAATAACGTTTCGTTTTCACTAGTTCCGATTGATAACACAAGTTGCACAACTGAATTTATTAGGATGTTCGCCATCTGAAACCAGACAATACGTGCATGCATCAATAGAGCTGACGTAACTAATCAATAAACTGATCGGCGATCCAATTATTTGTGACTATCGATTGAAAAATCGATCATCAAGATAATAGAGAGGAAGTTACGTAAAGGGTTTGGGTCAACAACATTTTCGTTTTGATGGCGATCGATACATTTCGATTGCGGTAAATTTTGTGAATATCGATTGGTCAATACCAATCGATATCAAGTAACTACTTCAATTTGGAGGTATAACATACTAACATACTAACTCCTCATGATTGTAAGCTGCTCGGCTGCCGTAGGTGCCTTCATATGCAACTCGGTTGCAACTCGGTTGTAAAGCGCACTGAGATAATCGATAAAAATCGATAAAAGGAATTGTTGTGAGTAATCGATAATTATCGATTCTCCATTTGACAATATCGATTTTATCGATAATTTAATCGATAACTATCGATAAGATATTTACTTGATATATTGTACGGAAATATTTGTGAACTAAACGGACTACAGGCCAGCAACGAAATAATGATAACTTCTGTAACCAGTTTTAATGGTTGAATCTAATTTTTAGTCCCATCTGTTGAAGACTGTTGAATATTTAGATAAGTATAGTACCGTACTAGTAAGGAGAAGAGAGAAGATGGCGTCAAGAAGCCCACACAAGCTGCCGCAACATTATAATTGAATAAAGTTGTTAAGCAAATGTGTGCTGTTGTAAATTGCTTTTCAGTTACAATAATTGCTCAATAACGATAACGTAGAAAATTTGTGCAACTTGTGTATCGGAAATGGAATTTGATTAGAAAGTTTTGCGGAACAAAACCGGATCATTCAGTCACGTAACGCGTCGCGGTAAGTTTGTGTTTAAAATTAGTTTAATTTGACGTCTCTGTCTTGGGATTTCGATTATTTAATTTTAAAAATCGATAAAATCGATAAAGTTAATTCCGAGAATTAAAAGTTGTGAGTATCGATTTTTATCGATTGATCGATACAATCGATAACATTTAACTTAACTTTATCGATTAATATCGATTTATCGATCGGTTTTCCGATATCGATTTTTATCGATTGCCCACGCCGGGTATTATTATTATACACCTAATTTCAAAAACGTTGTCCAAATAGCCAAATACGAATTCATTCAAAAAGACAAAAGAAACAGTTCAGCTTGAGTGCACTTCTTTTGTCTTTTAATGAAATCCTATCAGTTGGCTTTTTTGATTATTATTGGACAACGTTTTTGAAATTAGGTGTATTATTAACTAACGTTTTCGATTGATAATCGATTTATCGATTGGATTTTCAATGAATGAGCTTGTGTCACCTGTCACGCGACTCTTTAAACTTGTATCCAATGCAATAAAAAATATCAAAACTACAAAGAGCATGCTGAACTTAGTAAATGTGGAAAGTTAAAACGAATTACATAAACAGGGCGAAAGTTCCAGGTGTCCAAAGTTTGCTGTCCAAACGTTGGCATCTTACAAATCCTTACAAAAGGAGCAACGTTTGAGCCAAGTATGGGGTTTTGGCTTGGTGGCCAAACGTTGGCATCTTACAAATCCTTACAAAAAGAGCGTTGAGCATATTTTTGGCAAACGTCATCTTACAAAACAAAAAGAGCAACGTTTGAGCCCCTGTAGGGTTTCGCCCGGCCTAGGCGTTGGTCTTACAAATCATTCAGAAAGAGCAACGTTTTAACTTTCATCGTTGGTTATGTCATTCGTTTTATTTAATCGTTCCACATTTCCTAATATTTCAGCATGATCTTTCTAGTTATGATATATTTGGTGGAGTTGGAATAAAATTAAGTTTAACTAGACGCTTTTTAAAATTATTATTAAAATAAGCGTTCACTCGTGCCCTGGTGCGATTGAGCACTGGGATGCATTGTAGCATGAAAGAAGTATACTTTATATGGGCCTCCATCTTCCATTCGGTGAGGGACTGAGCTGTTAAGAACGAAGAGATCAGGAACGAACTGAACTGACCGAGACACACGTTTTCATTCTCACCCCAGACAATTTTCTTTGAGCCACTTTATAAAGGTATTTTTGGAAAAAGGACAATCCTGCCAAGGAAACCATCAAGCCATTCAGAATTAGCTCGTTGATTAGATAGGCCGGGAATATTCCGTCCCTCCAATTACGAGATGTGTAAAACCTGTCTAGCAAGAGTTGCTTTAGTGTTTATCATTCTCGTTCACAGTCATACTCGATTGCAGATTGTGCTTAGTCATCATAGCTGTATTCACGACTTAATCATTTCTCAATGTTTAGATCTGAGATAACGATTATAGTCAGACGGTAGAACATACAGAATTTGGAATCGCCCGGCGCTCGACAACATAATACCGGCCAGCTCAGAATTTGTATAAACGACCAAAATTGAGAAAACACTTAGATTTTGGAGAACAGTCAGCTAGATATATTTACGTGATTGATTCTGACGACGGTTGAACTTGCCCCTTGACATCCGGTGCCTCCTGATTGGTTTGTGATTTGTAATCTCTCTTGTGGTCAGACTTCTTGTCTCCTTCCATTTCGCGACTATGACTAACAAAAAAACAAAAATACGGTCTCCATTCTTAGACTTGTGCCAGGCCTTCGGCCTGGGCACGAGTAAAAAGCAAGTCGCTTGACAGGTGACATAAGCCCATTCATGCAATATAATAATGTCTTCATGCCACCTATATCAGTAAAGTCAGACAATGAGATATTGACTGAGATTATCTTCGTTGTTTCTACAGACAGTCTGGATGGGTATCAATGTCTATCTGTTTGCAAAGACCTACTATGATCTGAGTACAACTAAGGAGAACATGTATCTCAACAAACTTGTGAAGGTAGGCCCCCGTATGTAGACCCTCCTATATGTAGACCCTCCCGTATGTAGACTCCCCTATATGTAGACCCTCCTATATGTAGACCCTCCGTATGTAGACTCTCCCGTATGTAGACCCTTCCGTATGTAGACCCTCCCATATGTAGACCCTCCCGTACGTAGACCCTCCTGTTTGTAGACCCTTCCGTATGTAGATCCTCCCGTATGTAGACCCTTCCGCATGTAGACTCTCCCGTATGTAGACCCTCGCGTATGTAGACCCTCCCGTATGTAGACCCTCCCGTATGTAGACCCTTCCGTACGTAGACCCTCCTGTTTGTAGACCCTTCCGTATGTAGATCCTCCCGTATGTAGACCCTTCCGCATGTAGACCCTCCCGTATGTAGACCCTCGCTTAAGTAGACCCTCCCGTATGTAGATCATCCCGTATGTAGACCCTCGCGTATGTAGACCCTATGTAGATCATCCCGTATGTAAACCCTTCCGTACGTAGACCCTCCTGTTTGTAGACCATTCCGTATGTAGATCCTCCCGTATGTAGACCCTTCCGCATGTAGACCCTCCCGTATGTAGACCCTCGCGTATGTAGACCCTCCCGTATGTAGATCATCCCGTATGTAGACCCTCGCGTATGTAGACCCTATGTAGATCATCCCGTATGTAAACCCTTCCGTATGTAGACCCTCCTGTTTGTAGATCTTTCCGTAGACCCTCCCGTATGTAAACCCTCCCGTATGTAGACCCTCCTGTATGTAGACCATCCCGTATGTAGACCCTCCCGTATGTAAACCCTCCCGTATGTCGACCCTTCCGTATGTAGATCCGCTCCCGTATGTAGACCCTTCCGTATGTAGACCCTCCTGTTTGTAGACCCTCCCGTATGTAGACCATCCCGTATGTAGACCCTCCCGTATGTAGACCCTCCCGTATGTAGACCATCCCGTAAGGAGCCCCTCCCGTATGTAGACCATCCCGTATGTAGACCCTCCCGTATGTAGACCATCCCGTATGTAGACTCTCCCGTATGTAGACCCTCCCGTATGTAGACCCTCCCGTATGTAGATCCTCCCGTATGTAGACCCTCCCGTATGTAGACCCTCCTGACCCTCCCGTATGTAATAACGTTTGACATCTATTGACTAGTTTGGCCTGGCACTAGCCCGAGCCCCAGCCGCTGTGCTTAATTTCAACTGCATGCTCATCCTACTCACCATGTGTCGAAATTTACTGTCTTTCATCCGGGGAACTTGCAAGGTATGGCAATTCCGTACTACGCATGGGCTTCGAATGTATCAGTATCAGTATCCACTGTATATCAATGTTTAATTATTGAACAGCGTGGATTTTATATAGAAGAAGCAAAGTATCTCTGTCGTATTAGTTCTTTGAAGGACTGATTTTATGCATATGTCCTGTGTTGAGCGTTTAGCTTCTTCTTGTCGCTGGAGAATGAATGAATGAATGAATGGAATGATGAATGAATGAATGGAATGATGAATGAATGAATGGAATGATGAATGAATGAATGGAGTCTGCGCATGTCATCAACCATCCTCTGAGAGCCACTAAATTTAATAGGCTTACGTTCGATTTCTGTCTGTATCCAAACATTGTTACGTTACCCGCAGACTGGTGGAGAGCCCCACCCCCCCCCCCCCCCCCCCCCCCCCCCCCCCCCCCCCACGGCATTCTCCCTCTCAACATTGTACCCTAGCTTTACCTCCACCTTCACGGCATTCTCCCTCCCTTTCGATTCCCCATTTGAGATCTTGTTTGCCGCAACCTAGTCTAATACTTGATTCATATGTTAACAGTGCAGCACCACTCTGCTTCGTCTACTGGACAAGCACATTAGCTTCCATAAGTATATCGCGTACATTACCTAGCTATAGTCTAATACTTGATTCATATGTTAACAGTGCAGCACCACCCTGCTTCGTCTACTGGACAAGCACATTAGCTTCCATAAGCACATCGCGTACATTACCTAGCTATAGTCTAATACTTGATTCATATGTTAACAGTGCAGCACCACCCTGATTCGTCTACTGGACAAGCACATTAGCTTCCATAAGCACATCGCGTACATTACCTATAGTCTAATACTTGATTCATATGTTAACAGTGCAGCACCACCCTGATTCGTCTACTGAACAAGCATGCACATTAGCTTCCATAAGCACATCGCGTACATTACCTATAGTCTAATACTTGATTCATATGTTAACAGTGCAGCACCACTCTGCTTCGTCTACTGGACAAGCACATTAGCTTCCATAAGTATATCGCGTACATTACCTAGCTATAGTCTAATACTTGATTCATATGTTAACAGTGCAGCACCACCCTGATTCGTCTACTGGACAAGCACATTAGCTTCCATAAGCACATCGCGTACATT
>JAUJYZ010000569.1:0-35000 GCA_033675265.1 Actinostola sp. cb2023 | reverse complement strand
CATGACTTGACTTCATGACTTGACTTCATGACTTGACTTCATGACTTGACTTCATGACTTGACTTCATGACTTGACTTCATGCCTTGACTTCATGACTTGACTTCATGACTTGACTTCATGACTTGACTTCATGACTTGACTTCATGCCTTGACTTTATGACATGACTTCATGACTTGACTTCATGACTTGACTTCATGACTTGACTTCATGACTTGACTTCATGACTTGACTTCATGAATTGACTTCATGACTTGACTTCATGACTTGACTTGACTTTAATTGACTTGACGTTAATTCACTTGACTTGACTTAATGCACGAATTGCTTCGCAAATTTAAATATGTGTTTACACTAGCTTGAGTGCTTTACCAAAGTACAATTTATAAACTATTGTTTCTTGAGCTGTTAACCTTAATTTTCTAAGCGTCCAGTGCTCAGTTATGGAAACATAGTGTACGTTCCCACAATGCAACATATTTTCTTAGTAGAGTTTCCCTGTTCATTTTGTTTCAGACGTTCGTACTTTGAAGTGTTCTGGTACAATCACCATTATTTTGTGATATTTTACATTGGTATTGTGCTCCATGGAATACAGTAAGCTACACTTTTATCTATTAAATGTGTCTTATACTTTACCAAGCATTGATATATATAGAGATTATCTGGCCAGTTCCGATCGAGGGTGGTAGGTTCGAATCCCATCGGGCGTCAGAGTTTTCTCTCTCTTTCTCCTTTCCTTTCAAGGGCTAACGCTCAGCAGGAATTTTATGGATAGTTTACATAGCTCTTCAACTTTCCCTTGATATTTTCGGTGTCTAGAGAATATATACTTCAAAAATTCATTAATAATTCATGAAAACAAAACAATGGAAATCACTACCGTGAAGGAGGGTTGGATACGTGATCTTAATTAGGTCATCATAAAATTTGGTCAACTTTAACTTTGAATTTCTCCAAGTATTATTAATGGTTTGAGAAGCTAGATCAAACACGAGAAAGAGTGTTTCATTCGATATCCAAACACCTCGAAGTCAGTTAAAAAAGATCCGCGACAGCACCTCGTTTTTTCAACACTCTTCTCGCGGTGTTTGGATATCGGACGAAACACTCTTTCTCGTGTTTGATCTATTACATAACATTGGTAATGACTATTTGATGTTTTTTAATTACCAGAGGTGTTATACGATATCAGTCCAATGTGAACGAACACGACCCAGAGGTCTGCATGGACCATAAGCTTTGGTATAAACACAAGAAGTGCATGCAAGGACCGAAATTCGTACCTTTCGGAATGAACGTAAGTACTGGCTACAGTCGTTTTCGTATGAGTGGGATGTAGTTACGGTACGGTTCGTACCGTGCGGTAACCGTGTCATGTCCAAGTATTCTGATTGGTTGAGCAATGATTGTGCGCGCTGTGATTGGTTAAATGTTGATGTCTTCGATTCCGTACCGTATCTCCCTGCGTGGCGTTATCTTGTATTTGATTATTTTGTTAATTGTTTTCTCTTAGACATGGAAGTGGGTGGTTGGTCCGATGGCCCTGCTGTTGATAGAGCGACTCATTCGTTTATACCGTTCAAAGCAACCCATTCAGATCATTGAAGTAAGCTGATACTTACATATTTACCCTCTGCCTTCATTATGGAGAATTAAAGGATGGAAAGTGAATACTATTAAGACTATAATTGGGGTAACGGAAGGTAGAATATTTCATTTATCTCCCTTTCATTTTCCCGTCTCATTTCCTGAACAGCTGTTCTAGAAGTAGCTTAAGGTGACTCCGTTATCATTCTCGGCGCACTCGTCTATGACAAACTTTGGGTCATAACTTCCTCTGCTTTTATGCAATTGCCATAAAACATTGGCAACTATTAGAGCTTTCATTCACCTATAATACAATATAATTCGATTGCACTGCAGAACATAAAAAAAATAATATTAGAACTTGAGCAAACTCAATATTTTGGTTAAAATTGGATATTGCGAAAAATCTGTCCGTTTTTTTTGAATGAAAGTTTTGGAATCACTTTATATTGACATAATTCATAACCTGGCCAAGTTTTAGCAAAATCGTTGGAGCTAAAGCACGGCCGCATGAAAACAACCAAAATTAAGCACGGAAATTAGCTCCAACGATTGCTTTCGCTCCAACGATTTTGCTAAAACTTGGTCAGGTTATGAATTATGTCAATCTAAAGTGATTCCAAAACTTTCATCCAAAAAAACGGACAGATTTTTCGCAATATCCAATTTTATCCAAAATAATGAGTTTACTTCTTTAAGTTCTAATATTTTTTTGTTAAATGTTCTGCAGTGCAATCGAATTATATTGTATTATAGGTGAATGAAAGCTCTAATAGTTGCCAATGTTTTATGGCAATTGCATAAAAGCAGAGGAAGTTATGACCCAAAGTTTGTCATAGACGAGTGCGCCGAGAATGATAACGGAGTCACCTTAATCGCTATAAACTGAGTAGTTAGACATTGACGACTTTGACTTTTAAATATAAATTATTTAAATTATTTAAAATTGATCGAGGTGTCTGGCTATTGCTTGTTGCGATCAATCCCTGGAAATTTTTAAAAAAAGTATAAAGACGTGCGGCCATGTTGCATGGTTGTACAAACAAGAGAAGCTAATGAGGAATGCTTTGTTATCGGGAACCAACATGGCCGCCATGACGTCACGTTTAACTTCAGCAATGGGCTAGCATGGCAAGGAAAAGAAAAGAAAATAACAAGAAATTAAACAAAATCGTCAACCGTGTGAAAAAAGCCTTCAAAATTCGCCTTTTGAATTCGCCTAGTGAATCTGAAGGTTTTGCCATGCTAATAAATTCGTCGAGAAGCAAAGCGTCGGTAATTTTGAAATAAAATCCAGCGATGCATGATGGGATATCGCGTAGTAGTACCATGGGGACGAGCCCAGGTTTCTCAACTGACATGTCTTTTGGTGCTTTTAGATTGTCAAACACCCTTCAAATGTAATCGAGATCAAGATGAAGAAGAAGGGGTTCAAGCAGGAAGCTGGCCAGGTACCACGCGGGGGGAGGGGGGAGGGGGGGGGGGGAGGGGGGGGGGGGGGGGTGGTCGGGAGGTAGAGAGAATGCTATGGGAGCCCCAACTCAGGTTACATTTTTCTTCTTTCAGTACATTTTTCTTCAGTGTCCTAAAATCTCCAGACTAGAGTGGCATCCATTCACGTTGACATCGGTAAGACATGAGGGTAGAAGTCCTTGCTATATTTAGATATGCAATTGCTTTGTTTCAATTAGCTGTTTAAAAAAATGTCCTTGAATAATAATAATTATTATTATAATAATACCCTTTATTAACGTGTCAATAATTTCCTAGCTTACACTATCTATCTATTATATATTTGACATCACTTTTTTATGCGTCTGTCCTCTTATTGACGATAAATTTCGTCATTACATTGTCAAAGTAGTGTGGATCCACGAGGCGACAGCCGAGTGGATCCGCATACTACTTTGACAATGTTATGACGAAATTTATCGTCAATAAGAGGACAGACGCATAAAAAAGTGATGTCAATTTTTTTTTTACAATAACAAAAATTATTCAAACATGTTTACACATCTTACGAATTTCTTGACTATTTCGTGCAGTTCGTAGTCATTTAGTGTCGCAAAGCGAACGCTATCATTTACTTTCTGTTCGGACTCAACTTCCTCCAGAGACTAGCATAGTTTTTCATCTCAAATTTCCTCAAGAAATTCAACTTGGAACGAAGGAAAATCGTCCATTGATGAAATTTTTCTCCATCGATCTTCAGCTTTGTACGCGCCATTTTGTTTTTATCTGTCTGTCCTCTTATTGATGATGAAAATTAACCAATCAGCGCGCGAGAAATTTGTAAGTTATTGTAAAAAATCTACTCGATAATAAAAAAACTCTACAAGCTAAAAACAAACTTTACACACATACCCATACCCATACCCAAACCCAAAGCCCCACCCATTTTTCCCCACCCCACCCCCTCATTATCTACCTTAGAAACTGCTCGTTTACAGCTTTCCCAGACATCCTTGCGGTCACAGCTTCAGTGATTTTTTAATAATAATAATAACAATATAATAATAACTTTATTTATATAGCGCTTTTTAACCCGATTATGTAATTAGTGTACATAGCGACTGATATTATACTAAATTCTCTCCCAGTCCCCAGAAGAAGAATGTTTCTCCGTGCATATTCGACTGGTAGGAGACTGGACATGTAAGTACAATCAATTAAACCCTTAATGTGTTCTTGTTCTTAATAACGCTGCATTGCTGTACTGTAGGCTCGTTAGCGAAACTGTGCGGTTGTGATGGCAAAGAACTAAGAAATGTAGACGACATGCCAAGGTATGTGCTGAATAATCTACTGCCTATTTGTCTGTCTGTCTGTCTGTCTGTCTGTCTGTCTGTCTGTCTGTCTGTCTGTCTGTCTGTCTGTCTGTCTGTCTGTCTGTCTGTCTGTCTGTCTGTCTGTCTGTCTGTCTGTCTGTCTGTCTGTACAAGTCTTGTCAAGTACGATAGTTATGCGCATGCGTTGAATAAAGTCCATATTAGTATAATGGCGAATTTCCAGCTTGTAATGTTAGACACTGCAGGAGAAATTGCATGCATTAAAATATATCGAAAAAAATGTGCTGTGTCAAACACTATGAGCAGAACATTCGCCTTTTTACTAAAACAAGAAGGAAAAGTAAATTTTTACTAAAACAAGAAAAAAAAAAAAATCGGTATTTTCATTTCTGCTTGTTCATACTTTGATTTGTTTCAGTATTGCGCTCGACGGACCCTTTGGAACATCCAGCACTGTAAGTACATCACGTAGAAATAGTCAATGCTTTCTGGCTTCCGTCTCAAACTCTACTTGTCATGTGCTTTCAGGTAATGAGATCAAACACGAGAAAGAGTGTTTCATCCGATAAGCAATCACCGACAAGTAGTGGGTTGAAGAAACGAGGTGCTTCTGGATGATACACCCGTTCCGATTGTTCCGTTTCGGCGTTCCGGGTTTTATCACATGCCCTCTTTCTCGTGTTTGATATAGCTTCTCAAACCATTAATAATTATTGGAGCAATTCAAAGTTAAAGTTGACCAAATTTTATGCTAATTTAGACCACGTATCCAAACCTCCTTCACGGAAATTTTCTGTTTTGCAGGACGTATTCCATCCCAAATATTCTGTGTGCATGCTTATTGGTGCCGGTATTGGTGTGACGCCTTTTGCCTCCATTTTAAAATCAATATGGTCAGTATTTAACCTTCGTCAGCTAGTTAAAATTTCATTTTATTAGAAATACACAGGTGAATATCAATTAATTAAGGCGCGCGCTATGATTGGCCAATAATTACGCGAATATTGGTTATGATATGCTGCAATGTACATTGTGCTTTGGTGTGTTTCAGTATTGCGCTCGACGGACCATTTGAATGAATGAAAACCTTTATTTAAACAGGGTATTCCCTTCAGTAACAAAACATACTGATATCAATGGGAGTCCTAATATATAAATATAAATATAAAATATAATTTGGAACATGGCGGTCGATTCCGCACGAACGGAACAAAAAATATAGCTGCTCATTCCTTTACCATCAATATAAAACATTTCCACTTCTAGAAACATTAAATATCACTTAATTTAAGGAACTTTAATGACAAAAAATAATAATTTGACTCAAACACATGGATTTTCATGATACAAACACAACGAATCCAGCGGGGTCCGTTTCTCGAAAGCCCCGAAAGCTTATATCGGGTCCGAAAAGGAGTTCTTTAAAAATATATATCTTCAAAACAAAGTAGTTTACAGACGTGAAACTTTGCATGAAGGGAAAGTTTGTTCATATTAAAAACATGTCAAAAGAACAGTTTTGTAGAGTAAGTGTCTCAGATTTCTGGGATGTCTTTTCGGGCTTTTACCATGAGCCTCTGGCTTGGGAGAATGGGTAACCACTCCTCGTGTAATTGACGGTAAATAGATAATCTTATATTATCTTGTAAACTGGTGGATTTGGATATGTTGAAGACGTCACGTGAAAACCATGAATTCTAATAATGATAATGTTTTCTTGCTCTAAGGTACCGCCATAGCAAATCCGATGCTCAACTCAACTTGAAGAAAGTGTACTTCTTCTGGATCTGTCCCGATACTAACGCTTTTGAATGGTTTACTGACTTATTGAAACAACTTGAAGAGCAGGTACTGAACGGACACATGACTTGACAAGACTTGACATGACATGACATGACTTGACACATGACATGACACATTGCATGACTTGACACATGACATGACTTGACACATGACATGACTTGACACATGACATGACTTGACACATGACATGACTTGACACATGACATGACTTGACACATCACATCACATGACTTGACACATGACATGACTTGACACATGACATGACTTGACGCATGACATGACTTGACACATGACATGACTTGACACATGACATGACTTGACACATGACATGACTTGACACATGACATGACATGACTTGACACATGACATGGCTTGATACATGGCATGACTTGACACATGACATGACTTGACACATGACATGACTTGACACATGACATGACTTGACACATGACATGACATGACTTGACACATGACATGACTTGACACATGACATGACTTGACACATGACATGACTTGACACATGACATGACTTGACACATGACATGACTTGACACATGACATGACTTGACACATGACATGACTTGACACATGACATGACTTGACACATGACTTGAGACTTGACATAGCATGACATGACACATGACTTGACATGACTTATTATTATTATTATGTCTATACTCATCATAGTTTCTTTATCATATTATTATTATTATTATTATTATTATTATTATTATTAATATGTTACCATATAACTTACTTGTCAGAATAGTTTTAGCTTTACACTATCCAACATCATTGCCGTTTTTATATTCTTTCAGATGGTCGAGTTCAACAATGTTGACTTTATTGAATACAACATATTTTTAACCAGAGGATGGGGTCCAAATATGGTATGTGAGAATGCACCACGCCCACAAAATAATGATTGTTAATTTAAAGTGTGACCGAGTCCATGATGCATTGCGCGCACTCATGATCATTCCATTTTTTTCATCATTTTTTTCCACCCAGTTGTGAAGCGCGCTGGGATCCGAATTTAGTGCGTTAAATAAGAACATTTGTTATTATCTTTGATGAGAATTCAACATGTCGTAGGCACGTGACCTTTATCTTCGTGAAGACCAGGATGTAGACCCGATCACGCAACTCAAGCAAAAGACTCATTACGGAAGACCTGAATGGAATGGGATCTTCGAGAAGGTTGCTAGGCAACACCCTAAGTATGTAATTCGCCATTTCAGAGTAGAAGCTCGCGGGAGATTGTGGGACTGTATTAGAGGACGCTGCAATTTTAATATTCAAATTTGATTAATATTTAATAAACATGGCCGTCACACAGTAATAAAATAATAATAAAACGGTGAAAAATAAAAACAGTAAACAATATCCATAGCCACTAAATTGGTACTCCTAGGGAGTACAATTAACAATTAATGGTACTCCTGTTGTCCAATCAGAATCGAGTAATTTTGTTGACTGTATTATAATATCGTAAATAGACAGTAATGGCGTCACCTAAAAAAGTCCCATAATTCCTCGTAAACATCAACTCCGAAATGGAAAATATTATCCACACACGATGAAAGTGAAAATGATGTTACATGTAACCCAGTGTCTAAAGCCGCATCTACACGACCAAATTTTCCTAGCTTGACAAGTTTTCCTTGACAGGGAAGACTTGCTCGTGTAGACGACAAAAACATCGCCAATTTTTCCTTGTCAAGGAAAACATGATCGTGTAGATGCCGGACAAAAAATTGTCAATTTTTCCTTGTCAAGGAAAACTTGTCAAGGAAAACTCGTTGGTGTAGATGCGGCTTAACTCAGTCTATCACTATCCAGGACTAACGTTGGTGTGTTCTTCTGTGGTCCTGCTGTTCTATCTCACACGTTACACAAGATGGCTGACACCCACAGTGACGTCAATTCTGGTGCCAAATTCTTTTACAACAAAGAAAACTTCTGAGTGAGAAAAACAATAGACTGGTCTCGCATTATATCCGTGAAACAACAAATAGTGTAGAGTAATTGTTTGCAAACAACTCAACGCCGTACGGTAGATATAGAGGGTATTTCATGGCGCGCCGCGCTCGAGTGTTGAGAAAGTATATTTCACGAGGGCAGCGCGAACAAGTGCGATATTTAATTCTCAAGATAAATTTCGTATTTCCAAGCGGCCATGTAATTGACATCGTAAAATCCATATAAACACCGCTACCAGTGGCCAGTGGTGTTCACATGTTGAGAATATATCGGGGTTTTTTTTAATTAAAAAGAAAAAAAAGGGGTGTTTTCTACTACTCGAAGATAAATTTCGCATCTCCGCGCGGCCATGTAATACCCTCTATATCTTTATTGCAAGATGAGAAATAATGCACCTTAGAATGTCATCATAACACAGTACGTAGCGACAAATGAAGGTGATGCAGTGAAAAGCAGGCCATGTGCTCGCTATGCTTCATTCATAATTTATCAAGTTGTGCTATAAATTTAGTTAATAACAAAAAAAAAGCGCCATTGAGCCCACGGAAATGGCGCTATGTAAATGTTTATTATTATTATTATTATTATTATTAAATAGTTAGTATTCAACCTCGTCCCCAGGGCCCTCTCTTCTCGCTATTTTCGAAAATGGTCCGCCATTTTGAAAATAGCGAGATGAGAGGGCCTTGGAGACGAGGTTAGTTAGTACTTTTTCACCAATCCCTTTCTGTTCTCGGTGCTGAGCAAGAGGAACGTGGGCTCTGGGGACGAGAATATTTTGTTCACAGATATAATGCAAGCAAACATGCTATGCTTGTGCAAAGAGTTTGTGCATTTTGTTTATTACTCGGCGAGCTGCCTGTGGCACACCTATGGCCACAAATCGCCAACTGAGTACCATGCAAGACGCATGCGCTCTGTGCCGCTGCGGAAACCGAAGGCTCATTGCTGAAGCTTGCCTAGTGAACGCTTATAGAGCGTCTTGTGTGACACGCAGCTGCTCAGAAGAGCTGTTGTGATTGGATAGTACAAACAATATAATTCATTATCTACTATTGTCTACTCGTTCTATTGTTTTGTTTCTATGGACCTTTTCGTAGTTTCCCAGAATGCTTCATGATTCTGCGCGCGCAAGCGAGGTCAGGGTAAAAAAAAAAATTTAGAGTTGATCGTGTATTGAGGAAAATATGACTACTGTATCTAATCAAGAACAGGAAAAAACTATTTTCTTTGCTTGAGAATTTGCATCTATTCTAAGTACTCATAATAATAGCGAGTATTTGCATAACAATAGATATCCCATCATGCCTTGCCTTGCGTGCATATATTACCGCACGCAAGTGTAGCTGGTTTCGACGTTTGTTAGTCCTCGAATTCGCAGCGCGTCATGGCCGATAATCCTGTTCAATTCCCGGCCGTTGCTGCTCTACCCGTTGCTGCTCTACCCGTTGCTGCTCTACCCGTTGCTGCTCTACCCGTTGCTGCTCTACCTGTAGAAGATGCAGCCCAGAACGTTAACCTGCCTGAAGTCCAGAACCCGCCTCAAGGCCAGAAACTTGAAACTCAGTCATTTCAGTTAATAACAATAGAAAACTAACTAAATTAACTAATACATTGGTATGGAAACGCCAAGGCACATTCGATTTCATGAGTGATATACATAAAGAACTATAATGTAAAAGTACTTGGTGTCGTGTTCCCGGCGACACGATTATCGTAGGAACACCAGTGCCAACCAGTGTGATACAAAATAAGGTCATTCATCCAAGGGATCAGTATATTTATTCCATAACACACGGTGAAAACTAAACAAATTACAAATACAAATTAGACGAGGAATTGCAAGGTATTAGATACTAGCGAAGCATGTAACAAAGATCAAATAAGAAACAAGACGCTCAATGAGCGTACACTCGGGCTTATGACAAGGACAATGTCAGTTGCGTGAGGAGGGACCTGACAATGACTGACAGTTGCGGTGACGAGGGAGACTGTATATATGTGTCGGTGAGCATAGATAAAAATCTCCGCCGAATCGTACTTCCGTAGCATGTACTTGGAACGTCCAGTTGAGGTTCATATTCATAGTCAGACGGTTCTGATAACGTCTTTGGTTTCTTCGTTATTGCAGAGGAAAGTTGAACTTCGTATCTTTTAAACATCCAGTTGATTCAGACTACGGTATGATGTGACAAAGCTCGACCAATCTGCTGTCTCTGCCTATACATTGAAAGATCTTGTTCGATTTATCTCGAAATCAGAAAGGAATTGCCGATTAAAAATCAAAAGCTGCTTCTGTTAGATTTACGTACGACAGCGTACCTTGAAGAGTCGGAGATCTTTATCTATGAATCACCGACACAAATAGTCTTCCTCGTCACAGCGTCTTCTTCTGTAATAGATCCCTAAAATCTAAGGACGTTTTGATTTCGATTGTATTTTTGCCGTTCACTGACCTGTTTTGAGCGTGAAAATTATGTTCTAAATAGCGCTACGCGGCGGTTCTAAAATTAGGTCGCGTAATAGATGTATGACTCACACAAGGATCACACAACTGTAATCGTACTGAATTTTTCAAACGTGGAATAAAATAAACATCCATCGTGAGTTACTGAAAACTGAACTCGACTGGTTCGATTGTTTGCATGACTTCTGTACATACAATTATTATTGTATAATTATTATTGTATTTATTGTAAGCTTGAGTTTTTCAATTTTTTATATATTTGCTATTCAATAATTTTTTTAATAAACTTATATGACGTAATTTTTTTTTAAATATAGATTTCTGTCAATAGATGTAGTTACATCGCTGGTCGTGAGTTTAATTATAACTAGAATCCTTCAGGACCTTTAATAGCTTCAAGATCTACAGCTGCTTTCAAAACTAAGATTCAAATCTACTTGAGTCCTGTGTGTCGTTTGCTTTCGCAATTCCCTTATCTGCTGATCAGTAATCTTGAAACTCGATACGATTAAATACGTCGCATACTTTCTTCATTCTTCGACCAAACAAAACTACTAAAACCGAAGAAAGCCCATTTTATAACTCGGGCTTCCTTCGGAAGGGCCCGAGTAATAAAGACTTACAATCGATGGCTCCAAGCAGGCGATGTATTAAACTGTATAAAATGACTAGGAGTTCTAAAGGGACGCTAAAGTATCTTGTTACACCGGAAATGATAATTACATAAGGCTCGATAGGTAACTATACCGTGACATACGGGACACTTGGCAAATGAAGAGAACACAGTTCCATGTCACCACGAAATCCAATCAAGGAAATACACATATCACTGTCTCCAATCATCATGTCCTTATTTTGTACACAACAACTTTGAAGGCAAATATACGAAGATTCAGAGCATATACATCCGGGATATACATCCACCATATTCAACACAGTCCATTATTATTACATTCTAAGTAGAACCTCCTTTTTTGAAGTAACCATTGCTTAATTTAGCTTCTCTAGAAAGCCGAGATCTTTGCCCGGTCGAAAGGTTTTCGGTCTCCATTTTTATAACCGTCAAGACTAAACTGACTCCGATAAAAACACATAATCCTTGCATTACGGTAGAGATGTTCTTACACATTAATACCTCTAGAAACTAAATAAATATACACGTAGACTGTACATGAAGATCTGAACAGAATATTGAACGATTTAATTTATAGTCGGTACTAAGGAAGCCCAGGGGGGGTACTCAGGGGTATCAGTGACGGGGAGGTGCGAAGGCTTTTTTTGGGTTTGAAATTCGCGGCTTGGGACTTTTTTGGGGTTTTCATTTTTCTGGTGGCCTTTTTTTGATATAAAGATTTTGTCAAGGACTTTTTTTGGGGTTGATAAAAATGATATCCTACCGTTCTCGATTTTATGCAGAGAAAAATTGATTTTGGGCCGTTGGACTTTTTTTGGGTCTTGTTTTCGCGTAATGGACTTTTTTGGGGTTAAAATGTTTGGCCTCATTCGCACCTCCCCGTCACTGAAACCCCTGAGTACCCCCCCTGGGTAAGGAAGACCAGATTGGCCGCCATAACTCAGGTAATATTAAAGGGGCAATATCACGGATCGTGGTTCAGTCCACGGTGGGCTAAAATCAAGTTCAATGCGAGAGATGTGTGAAGCGGTTCAAATCTTCGAAATAAGTTGTATTTCATCGTCCTATATACAGTGTAACCAATAAGTTGTTTCTTCTACAATATTATATTCGTTGGGAAACTTGTGGCCTTCTTTACTTAAAAACCCGATGAGTTGCAGAGGTTAGAAGAAGACATTCTCGAAGGCCTCGATCGGTTGTCGCCGACAAGAAGCTTGACAGAGCTTTGTGAAGAAAGCAATTACAATGCAATGTACCTTGGACTGTTTATGAGACATGGAATAGACTGAAGACCTCGGGGAAATTTCAAAACGATTCAGCTATCGCTTCGTTTCTCGTTTCACTCGGAATATAACGTAGTCGTATCGACTGTTTGACTCGCACTTTGAGGTTGATCGAAGCGAGCTATTCGATCTCACAAGGTTTGTTTCGTAATTGTTTTGATTTTTCATCACAGTTTATATGTTCTAATGGGGATCTAATTTGCTGTCATATTCTGAATGTTCTGTGCGAATTTATTATAAAAGAATAAAAGGCCACAGCATTTGTAATTTCACTGTGACGACTTGTTGATTCAGTGATATTTGACAGCTTGAACGACATCATTGTTGAACTGGACTATACTATATAAATATCTGCAGTAATATTTATTTATTTGATCGGCTTTGGCACCAGTATCGGCTTTAGGCTTTCAAACCGTTTGTGATTGTTATTGTTATTGTTATGGTTTTTAACGCGCATGCGTCGGCGTGACATTGCCCCTTTAAGGCTTGGCTTTTTAGAGCAACACGTAAAATCATATTTTTTACAATATTTCTATTCATATATAACACATGATTATGGTGTTTGGTCCTTAGGAGGCATTTAGGTTTTGTAATATTTTAAGTGCAATTATGTTAATTTCCAGGGGTCACGTGACCTTAAAATGAGAAAAAGAGAAAATTGAAAATGGGGAGAACAGAGACCTTTCTAAGAATAATAAAATAGGTGTCATTTGATGATGTTTGAAGAGGTATTCCTAAGTTAGCCTTTGATGGTTGTCCCCAGCTAAACGGTACAGAGAAAACTGAGAATATTTAATTTTCAGCTTGGTCACGTGACCTGTTTTGTCAATCATCTCCATAACTAACAATGATGGACAATGAGAAAATGCTATTTTGGAAAGACCTCTACAATATATTGTCCTTATTTAATATATATTTTATTATTCTAAGAAAAGTCTCTGTACACCCCATTTTTTGTTGAATCTTTCGTACATTTGTGACCACGTGGTTTGTCACGTGATACGGTATACAATATTATTTGATTCAACGAACCACAGCTACTAGCCGAGTTTCAGCTTGGTAGGTTTAATTCCTGACTCAATAATTCAAAAATTGTCATTTTATGCTAATTAGCCTCTGAGCCAAGCCTTTTAAAATACACCTGAGAATGAAATTCGTTCGAGCGAGCCGTGACGTCACACTGGTAGGTATGATTGAATGGAAATGCTAATCCGAGAACAATAAAGTCACCCCCTCCCTCCTGATTTTTGGCAAAACTGGTGCCATCGCGCCATGATTGTGTACTGTGGTGTACTGTATTGTAAAGGGGACTTCGTGTCCTATCCTTTGGGCGAATCTTGAAAAAAAAAGTCTAACAAAAAAAGTAAAGCTTAATTCATATTTAGCAATAAATCAGGATTCAAATGATTAGCTTTGCTAAATCAACGACTAAGGATTTTGCTTCCTGAAGTTAAAATTCCCGTCAAACGTAAAATGCTATATTCCTCATTACCATACAAATGTGAACTGCAACTCTTCACCCAATATTATTGCCACAGTTGTTTCTGCGCAGAGTTTATAATTAAAAACACAGTTAATATATATGTTTGTGTAGCTGGAGCGGGAGCGATTTATTCTTGTCATCTTAAATAGTACAATATCACGCAGCAAAACAGAATAGAAATATTAATTCTGAAAAGTAGTAGGGGCAAAGAGTATCACTTTAAACTTGATCGGACGGAGGTCGAAATGTCGTCAACTGTGCCTAGAGGTATTTCTTGTTCGTCTACCTTACTGCTAGTACTGTTTGTTATTCTAGTTTGTTTGTTGGTCGTTCAAAGTCAAACGACTAACACGACGAACAGGGGCTGCAGCTCTCCTGAGAAAGATTCCTACTGCACCACAACAGATGCCAAGGGCACGACCGTGGTTTGTAGACTACACGAAATCTGTTCTCTACAAGTTTTGATGGCTGGAAAAACTAACACCACACATTTGTGAGTAACGTATAACATTATTTCTAACCATGAAGAATTATATGTCACTCATAGCATTGTTATGATTCTTAGGGACTTGTCGTTCAACAATATTCAGCGTGTGCAGATGAAGTCGTTTGCCATGTTCAGTGGCCTTCAGAGTCTGTAAGTGTTAACTTTGCTTTAGAGGCGTTTTCGTATGAGTGGAAAAGTACTGCGTATGCTGTGCCGTATTGAAAGAGTTTGATTAGATGAGATGCACCTGTACGCTTGATGAGTTGGTTCAGAAAGGAAGCCATTTAAGTGTCACGGTACCGTAGGTTTCTCACTCTTATGAAAACGACTCTAGTCGACTGTTATACCGGTGACAGAAGCAGTTATTTTAAATGTGCGCAAAAATATTTCAGTAGCTGTATCTATACGTGTATTTTAGAATTACTTAACTTATCGTGATCAAAACAAGAAAGAAAGAAAGAGAGAAAGAAAGAAAGAAAGAAAAAAGAGAGATGGAAAGAAAGAAAAAATAGAAACAAATTAAGATAGAGAAAGAATGAATAAATGAAAGAAACGAACATACATCTCTGAGTTGCTTTGGAAGAGCTCTTCAAACTGAAATAAATTAATTTACATGCGATTTGTTATTGCTAACGATTTTCAAACTATTTTCTATGTACGTACATGTACATTACTTTTTGTATTGAGTATATAATTAACAAATCGACCTCTTCTCTGAATACAGATTACTCTTGCACGAACGCTAAATTGATAACTGACGTTTGAAACATTGTTCATGCCAAGCAGTCGTTTCAGATACATGCATGTGATATTTTTTTTCCCCTATAGATGTTCGTGCATGTGTGTTATTGTTGTTGTTTTGCTTCTGTTTTTCATCTTGTTATTCGTAAATGGTTTTGCCCACTTAGAGTGCAAACCATATGTCCGTGAAATAGTACTATTACTAAATAGTACTAAATAGTGTTATCTCTATTGTTTTCTATTGTTCCATTGGTGCTATTAAGTACTAATTAGTTAGTATTGTTTCACGGACATATGGTTTGCACTCTATTATTTAACGCTTATTGTGAAAAATAATACTAATTCAATGTCCGGTTTTCATGATATATTGAATTCGAAAAATATAGAGATGTGTTCACTTTAACTGGGCTAGGATGTTCACGTCGACTGAGACCATCCGCTTCCGATTCAATGACGTACGACAATATGTTTTTTCTTTGATATTTACATAATCACATAATTTAAAAGGTACCGCATTGTTTATTAGTCGTTTCTAATATAAAGTGAAATGCTGCGATGTATCTACTTTAATTAGACTAACTTGCATAACAATAGCAATATGATTAGCCATCCAGGCCAGTGAACCTGGGTCGAATTCGCACAAGCCGATTGACTAGTTTTGATTGAGTTTGTTTTGATTTGCTCGATTTGGTACATTTATTCATAACCAATTAATTTGATCAAATAGTCGTTGACAATGTAAATTACACCGGTTTTTGTGGACTGCTATCGCGCTGTTTTTTTAAATTTTCCATCCAACCTACGTCCATAGATACATAAAGCTTAAAGAGTAATGTACGTTTAACAGATGTTTGCGGCTTAGTTCTATATGACCGTATAGTATATATATATGCACAAGCACCCGGGGGGGGGGGGGGGGGGGGGAGGAGTCATATGTGAAAGGGACGGGGATGATCGTCGAAAATTTTTGAATGAAACGCTTAAATGAGATCAATATGGGCGTGGCTTAAGCTTTAAGCTTTGACCTATAAATTATATAAAATATACCACCGAGTCTATATCAAACCAGACACCAACACTCAGTATGACAGCATTTTGTATATCTTCGCGTGCACCGCTAAATGATGTCTGGCCTTGATGGCTAAAATATATTGTCGTTCTTTCATGGCCAAAAACAATGATAATTTGCAACCGTAAAAGAGATGGAAATCATCCCCACCTCTTTCACATGGGGATCGCAAATCACCCCAGCTCTCCGTCCCAACCCCCAGGGCCATGCGCGCAGTCAAACAGGACTTCTATAATCATAAAAAACATTCATATTGTACGTCTTTTATTTACTTAGGTCGTTGGCTCAAAACAAAATACAAGTATTAAAGTATGAAGTATTTTATGGTCTAAACAATCTTAGAACATTGTAAGTGAAGAAATATCAATCTATTATTCTACGTTACAAGTCGCAGACGTACTGCAAGCCATGCGAGGATGCTCTAATCACTTCTCCACACGTAACTGGCTTGGCTGGCTTGGCTGGCTTGGCTGGCTTGGCTGGCTTGGCTGGCTTGGCTGGCTTGGCTGGCTTGGCTGGCTTGGCTGGCTTGGCTGGCTTGGCTGGCTTGGCTGGCTTGGCTGGCTTGGCTGGCTTGGCTGGCTTGGCTGGCTTGGCTGGCTTGGCTGGCTTGGCTGGCTTGGCCATTGCCAGAAATATGGGACAAGATGGCCGCCGCGCATGCGTTTTACGGCACAAAAAATGCAAAATGGTTGCCGTTCTGTATAAGAAAATGTATGGGAAAAATTGACTTTTCAGAATTTGTAGCGTTCAGAGGTTTAACACACTCGTTGCCCATCTAGAAAGTATTAAGGTATATCAATCGTTGCACTCACCATATTACCGATCTACAACGAAGACCAGGTTTTCCGCCCGAGCAGTTTGTTTTCTTCACATTGAAGCTACCAGATTTCCCATACATTTACTGTAAGATCGAACAACCCTACGCAGTTATCGGTCAGTTTGAGGTAGTAGGCCTTGACACAGCAGAAGTGCACATCTCGATGCCAGTAAAACACTGTTTAGTGTGTTCAAATCGCCGATAAAATATGTTATATCGCAATTCCATCTTCCGCCCAAAAGCTCTGAACTTTAGGTACAAATAAATGGTAAAGACGCCATGTTGAGATCTAGTTTTGAGTCAGAACGAGCCAAAAACTTCGCTATATCTCCACCATCCGCCATTTTCCTGTTTACATGAGTTCTTAGTGCATTCTGGGATTGCACACAGGGAGTCCGAGAGCGTGAAGGGTTAAATTTCGATGTATTTCCGTGCATACCCTCTATTCGCGCCAGTCCCTTGCAGCGCGAGTATAAATAAGAGCTCTGCATCTAATTACTGCCCAGTTCGCGTAAGAACCCTTCACTACGCTACCTATCCTTACTCAGTCATGGCCGATGAACAAATTCCTGTCCTAGCTGCTGTTGAACAAGCCCAGGCGTTGAGAATTCAACCCAACCAAGTATATAAGTACCTGCTGCGAATCCAGACCATGGTCCTTTCAGGTATAAACTTTTTCTAGGTCGTTTTCAAGTTCGTTCGATTTCCCTCGGCTCCCTAAAAGTTTGCACGTGTGTAGAACTCTAATGTGAGTGTTTGTGTACCGTGCTTCGCCTCCCAAATACCGGGTTTGTGGAGTTGCATTTCCCTCGGCTCCCTAAAAGTTTGCACGTGTGTAGAACTCTAATGTGAGTGTTTGTGTACCGTGCTTCGCCTCGCAAACACCGGATTTGTGGAGTTGCATTTCCCTCGGCTCCCTAAAAGTTTGCACGTGTGTTGAACTCTACAGTGAGTTTTTGTTTACCGTGCTTCGCCTCGCAAACACCGGGTTTGTGGAGTTGCATTTCCCTCGGCTCCCTAAAAGTTTGCACGTATGTTGAACTCTAAAGTGAGTTTTTGTTTACCGTGCTTCGCCTCGCAAACACCGGGTTTGTGGAGTTGCATTTCCCTCGGCTCCCTAAAAGTTTGCACGTGTGTTGAACTCTATATACAGTGAGTTTTTGTTTATGGCCGTGCTTCGCCTCGCAAACACCGGGTTTGTGGAGTTGCATTTCCCTCAGTTTCCCTTCTCGGTTGTTTGTTTGTGTTCTATAGTCGGTACTATACAACATGATACAACGTCATCTTTACTTTATGCATGCTTTCCCTCCCCTTTGCCTCGTTTATAAGTTTTGCATGCTTAGGGGTATGAGGTTGAACATTGTCGTATGGCTTGTGCTTGATATTTCCCTTTGCGTACCGTGACGTAATGTCCAAGCATTCTAGTTGGATGGTTAATGTTGAGCATCGATTTCCCTTAGCGTTATTATTATTATTATAGCGTTCTGCACCCTATATATTGTCAAGACGGTGCAAATTCGACTGAGTTGTTCGGTTTTTGGGTATATTTGTGTTTTCGACATTTGCAGATTTGCTGCTTCTCGCATTTGCATCCAATTTGGTGTTGTATTGTTTGTCTTTGTTGTTGTCCCTCCCTCCACACCTCCCTTTGTTTCCTATTCTTTGTGATTGTCTCCCTTTGTTCTTCCCGTTTTCGCATATCATTGTTTGTGCGTGCCTTACGGTATTTTCACTGTTGGCCCTTTGTGGGCGCTACAAGAATTATTAATTCGGTGATGGTGTTGTGCCTCAGATACGTGGTACTGTCCCTGTTCGTTTTACTTTCGTTTTATTTCCGTTGCTCTAACATTTTGTGGAGTTTTTGTTTTGTGTCCTCTCCCGCGCTATTTGGGTTTTCCCTATCTCCTATGGTAGCCTGAAAGGGTGTCTAATGCCCTAGTCGGATTACTGACGCTCAGGCTGTCATCCCTTGGGTGGGTTACTCCCGCGCAGAAACGCTTTACCTTATATTTCCATCTCCTTTTACCACCCAAGGGCTGGCAGCCTGTAGATTATCGATTCACGCCCACCTTTCTGTGGCTGCAGCTGCCTCCATATATAGTGTCATACACTAGCTTGAACAGTCTCACGCGTTTCACTATGCCTTCCACTCAAGCCACTCATCCTAAGTTTTGGGTGGTTGGAGGGTCCTGCCTAGTTAAGTTTTGGACTTGGCTTTTTGAGTATTGGCAAAGGTCTCGAGTGACTTGGTATTAGACCGCATCAAACGCTAAGCTTCTGGGCGCGGGCGCATTTCTCCATCTCTTATTAAGCGAGCGTGAAAGGGACTGCCGCGAATAGTATGCTATTCGCGCCAGTCCCTTGCAGCGCGAGTATAAATAAGAGCTCTGCATCTAATTACTGCCCAGTTCGCGTAAGAACCCTTCGGCTATTGGCAGCCGTGACCTGGCTTGACACTCTCTTTCGCGCTTGCCTCCAAAAGCTACCGTGCTCTTTCCTTTCCCCTCCCCTCCCTGACCCTATCCCTTTGCACTTCCAACTCACTCAAGCGCGGTTGCATTTCTCCATCTCTTATTAAGCGAGCGTGAAAGGGACTGCCGCGAATAGTATGCTATTTCTGTGTTGGGCTTCCTGTGTCATATTTTGATCGGCAGTTGGAAAATAAAGTCAGTCTTTTTGATATTTTGAAGTTCTAAAATCGCTTTCTAAACAAAGATGAACGCTAATTAAGATCTGTATGTCATTTCATTAGCAATTATAACTTTTTTGCGAGTTTTGGGACAAAATGCTGAGCCCGAGGAAACCGCTGGCTAATGTCCCATATTTCTGGCAATGCTGGCTTAATTATAAAACACTACAGTATTATTTTGCAACAAGATAAATTACATTTCATTAACTGATCATATCATACCTTGAATTATAGAAATATCTCGATGAATCCTCTTCACAACATCACTGGTAACTTGACGGGCCTACTACCAAATCTTTCTATTCTGGACGCCTCTGGGATTGTAGACTGGAAACCAGAGAAACAGATTCTACAAAAGAGAAATCTTCAACTCATCATTGGCCTGACGTTATCAAAGTATTGTAAAAACTGCTTGATTCACAGGACGAAAACACTGAACCGCATAATTCGTTCATTACGAAAAGTAAGACGTGTACAGACTCACGATACATGTGCTATTGCAGTTTATACAGAAACGGAGCGATATTCACCGATGGAGCAACTTGTAAACAACACACATTTTGGGTTCTCGTGTAAAGACACCCTTCACTGCACTAGAACGAGTACGTTTATTAGTTTCAGTCACAGGGAGAATTCAGTTTTGATACAAACCTTCTTTTACGTTCAAACTGCTTTGGGTTTTCCAACAATCGTTTTTAATTTGGTTGTTTTTGGTAACATTTTAGTGTCTAAATCCCTTCGACAAAACGTGTCCATGTTGTTCGTTTGTAACATGGCGTTGTGTGACTTGTTGCTTGGTCTGTTCTTTACCGTGTATTCGCTTCTTGTCGCAACTAGTCACACTCTTTTCCAAGGACAGGAGTGTTGGAAAATTGGTTTTGTTTGGTTGTTGGGGGTCAGATAAGCGCAATCTTTACAGCGTTGTTCTTGACTTTGGAGAGATATCTTGTCATTGTATTCATTGTCAAGCCTAATGTAAGGATTTCTCGTCGTATGGCTATTTTCTCTATCATAGCATCGTGGCTTGTAGCCCTTTTCGCGACGGGCTGTGCTTTATATTGGAACTTTTTTACCATTACACCAGTTTGCATACCTCTCGATCTTAGAACCTCAATGTCTAGATTTTATTATTTCTCGGTTATTATGTTTGTATTTGGATTAACATCTTATTTCATAACTTTCATTTTCTACATTCATATTTACATCGTTGCAAGGCGTGCATCTCGGAATGCAGGAGTGAATCGTGAGTCCAAACTCGCTAGACGAATCGCTGTGTTGGTTCTGTCCAACGTGTTGTTCTTGTTTCTCCCTGGAATTGTGTATGCAGTTTTCACTGCCCTTGATTCTCATCTTGAAGATTGTGTTGATACATTGATAACTGTTCATTTCACTGGTGCTTGTCTGTGTATAAATTCATTCCTTAATCCAATTTTGCATGCCTTTCGAAATGACCGTTTCAGGCAGGCTCTAAGGGAGCGAATCACACTGGACAGTGCATAAGATCCCATTGCGGCGTGAGTCAACATTAGAGAATACAGTATTTATTTATCCTAAGCTAAGGCGTTATAGCAGTTGAGGTACGACCTTCAAAATGGCTCGGACGTCAATCAAATATGGGCGATTCTGTTCCCCACATAAACAAGCCGTTACATCATAATGATATTGGGGAATTCAGCAATGATGTAAAATCTGGTAGCGAAACGTTGGAAATGGTAGAAGGTTTAGTGCACTATACTGTACTTGCAACAGGGGCGGATCCAGGGGGAGGGTTCTGGGGGTTGCAACCCCCCCTATGGATATTTTTTAAATACTTGTATATGTCAGTATGTCTGTCCGTAGGTCCCTCTTGCCTTTCAGCTCTCTCCCTCGTAAGAATAATATAATTAATATAATTAATTCATACTGTTTGCACGACCGTTCAACTTCGAGGGCGGTTTGACTGATAACTGAAAGAACCTGCCTTTTTTAGCGGCAAAAGTTCAAGGCAAGGTCTCACGTAAATATGAAATTTTTTGGAAAATGATTTAACAAATCCGGAAAAACACCCAAAACAAATTTAAAGACTGCACTTGTTGTTGAAATCGAGAAAATGTTGCCAAAAGTTATCTCTAACTCGAAAAAATCCGCGAAAAAGTGATTCGACTGTTCGGGTTGTTTTCGTAAAGTCACGTGATGTGTGACGTCACAAGTGGAACACGTGCACAGCGCTGAGAATGTACGAACTGAGATTGTTTACTAACTTGAAGGTGCTTTTTATATTTCTTCGCTTTTCGAAACTTAGTTTTACACACTAGCTCACCCAAGAAGACTCTTCCAAGCATCTTTGTTGGATGTCCAATAAACTCACAATTTTACTGAAAATTGAGTTTTGTTGTGTTACTGTAATAAAACAACTCCAGATCTCTAAAAATTGCATTTCAGAGCTTGTAGATTTCAAAATTTTCTGGGGGGGCATGCCCCAAAACCCCCCTAGTAGTTCGCGGCTTCGCCGCTCAGATAACACAACCCCCTGTTTAAAAATAACCTGGATCCGCCCCTGTGCAAATTATAACTTGCAACGAATCGTTGGAAATGGTAGAAGGTTTAGAGCACTATACAGTACATGCAAATTGTAACTTGCTACGAAACGTTGGAAATGGTAGTAGGTTTAGAGCACTATACTGTACTTGCAAATTGTAACTTGCAACGAAACGTTGGAAATGGTAGTAGGTTTAGAGCACTATACAGTACTTGCAAATGGTAACTTGCAAGGAAACGTTGCGGGAAATGGTAGTAGGTTTAGAGCTCTATACTGTACTTGCAAAGTGTAACTTGCAAGTACACAAATCGCCAACTGCATGAGTACCAAGGCGCCTGCACTCTGTGCCGCTGAGGAAACCGAAGGCTCATTGCTGAAGCCCGCCGAGTGAACGCTTACAGAGCGTCTTGTTATATAAAGGCTGAAGGCTGTTTTATACTTTACTGTCTAAACCAATGGAAGAACATATTTTCCCCACGATTTAATTTAATGAGAAGAGAACGTTTTAAGTTATTATCATTATGTTATGTAAATATGTCGATTACAAACGTTACACGTTTTAAAACATTTTCGTTAAAGTTTCTAAGTGTTTAATTGTTTTGTGCCCTCCCCTCCCCTCCCTTCCAAACCAGCAGAAAGCCAGCTATGCGCAGTTATAGGTAGTTCGCGAGCATAGCACGCATAAAGTGGTGGGGATGGTCGTCGAACATTTTGAAAATCACCCATAAACAAGTACCTGAGTCTGGTCCAGATGGATGTGGCAACACATGTTTTTTACCCCTAATAGGTACCAACTCTAAAGTGACAAAAGCTACAACTGTCAATCCGGCTGTCATTATCTTATCTCGGGTATATTATTTACTGACAAACACCCTAAAAGGTAACGACTTAGTCTCGTGTGGTCCTTTTAGATTTGTGACATCCTAAGAGGTCAGCACCAAATCGCGGATCTGGACACCTAAAAGGTACGACGAGCATCTCCACCACTTTATATATGGGAGCCCCCCCCTGAATCTTCCTCGCCATACATATACACACACGTGAAAGACAAATGTATGTAACTTTGCATCAAAAAATATTTTTGGCAAAACTGCTGCCATCGCGCCATGATTTATAATGTGTACTGTGGTGTACTGTATTGTAAAGGGGACTTCGTGTCCTATTATACAACACCTGCTCTTTGGGCGAATATTAAAATAACAAGAGTACAAAAAAAGTAAAGCTTACATTAAGATTCATAGATTACTGATATGCTGATGTTTAATTCATTTTTAGCAATAAATCAGGATTCAAATGATTAGCTTTGCTAAATCAATGACTAAGGATTTTCCTTCTGAAGTTAAAATTCCCGTCAAATGTAAAATGTTATATTCCTCATTACCATACAAATATGAAGTACTAATCTTCATTCAATTGCCAAAGTTGTTTCTACGCCGAGTTTATTTAAAACCAGTTAATATATATATTTGTGTAGCTGGAGTGGGTCCGATTTATTGTTGTAATTAAATAGTACATATCACGCAGCGAAACAGAATCAAACGATTAATTCAGAAAACTATATAGTAGCAAATATATCACTTTCAATCGGAGGTCGAAATGTCGTCAACTGTGGCTCGAGGTATTTCTTGTTCGTCTACCTTACTGCTAGTACTGTTTGTTATTCTAGTTTGTTTGTTGGTCGTTCAAAGTCAAACGACTAACACGACGAACAATGGCTGCAGCTCTCCTGAGAAAGATTCCTACTGCACCGCAACAGATGCCAGATGCACTCGTCTATGACAAACTTTGGGTCATAACTTCCTGTGCTTTTATGCAATTGCCATAAAACATTGGCAACTAATAGAGCTATCATTCACCTAAATTATCATATAATTCGATTGCACTGCAGAACATTTTTTTAAATTATATTAGAACTTAAGTAAACTCAATGTTTTGGATAAAATTGGATCTTGCGAAAAATGTGTCCGTTTGTTTTGGATGAAAGTTTTGGAATCACTTTAGATTGACATAATTCATAACCTGACCAAGTTTTAGCAAAATCGTTGCAGCTAAAGCACTACCGCATGAAGGCCACCAAAATTAAGCACTGAAATTAGCTCCAACGATTGCTTTCGCTCCAACGATTTTGCTAAAACTTGGTCAGGTTATGAATTATGTCATTCTAAAGTGATTTCAAAACTGTTATTATTTTTAATGTTTTGCAGTGAATCGAATTATATCGTATTATAGGTGAATGATAGCTCTAATAGTTGCCAATGTTTTATGGCAATTGCATAAAAGCACAGGAAGTTATGAGCCAAAGTTTGTCATAGACGAGTGCGCCGAGAATTATAATGGAGTCACCTTAAGTGTCACGGTACCGTAGGTTTCCCACTCTTACGAAAACGACTCTATTCTTTGATACCGGTGACAGAAGCAGTTATTTTTATTGTGCGCAAATGTCCGTTTTTCATACTTGAATTTGAAATATATAGAGATGTGTTCACTTTAACTGGGCTGGGATGTTCCACCATGCAGAGACCATTTGCTTCCGATTCAGTGGCGCACGAGAATATGTTTTTACTTTGATATTTGCATGATCACATAACTTAAAAGGTACCGCATTGTTTATTAGTCGTTTCTAATAGAAAGTGAAATGCTGCGTTGTATCTACTTTAATTAGACTAACTTGCATAACAATATCAATATGATATAGTAGCCATCCAGAAGTCAACCTGTGTCGATTTCACACAAACGATTGACCAGTTTTGATTAAGTTTGTTTTAATTTGCTCGATTTGGTACATCTATTCGTAACCAATTAAATCGATCAAACAGTCTTTGACAGTGTAACGTAAATGAAATTTGTCTACTGCTATCGCGCTGTTTTTTTTAAATATACCATCCAACCCACGTCCATAGAAACTCGGCTTTTAAAAAAAGTGTAATGTACGTTTAACAGATGTTTGCAGCTTAGTTCTGTATGACCGCATAGTATATGCCCAAGCACCCGGGGGGATCCCATGTGAAAGGGGCGCGGGGATCATCGTCGGAAAAATTGAATTAAACGCTTAAATGAGACCAATATGGGCGTGGCGCTTTATTTGACCTATAAAAATAAGATACCATTGATGCCTGGCTTTGATGGCTAAAATATATATTGGAGTTCCGTCATGATACCAAAAAACAATGATAATTTGCAACCGTAAAAGAGATGAAAATGATCGCCACCCCTTTCACATGGGGGTCGCAAACCACCCCGACCCCTGACCCCGCCCCCAACCCCACCCCCAGGGATCATGCAGTCAAACAGGACTTCTATAGTCACTAGAATCTAATCATATTGTACGTCTTCTTAATTGTTAGGTCTTTGGCACACAACAAAATACAAGCATTAAAATATGAAGCATTCTATGGTCTAAGCAATCTTAGAATATTGTAAGTAACGGAATATCGATATATTATTCTACGTCACAAGTCGAAGACGTATTGCAAGCCATGCGACGATGCTCTAATCACTTCTCCACACGTAACTTATCGCACAGTCATCACAAGTTGCATTGCAGTTTGAGCAACTTGTCTGGCTTGTCTGGCTTGGCTGGCTTGGCTGGCTTGGCTGTCTTCCTAATAGTATAATAATAAGAATAAGAATAAGAATAAGAATAAGAATAAGAATAAGAATAAGAATAAGAATAAGAATAAGAATAAGAATAAGAATAAGAATAAATAAGAATAAGAATATAGAATAAGATATAAGAATAAGAATAAGAATAAGAATAAGAATAAGAATAAGATAAGAATAAGAGAATAAGAATAAGAATAAGAATAAGAATAAGAATAAGAATAAGAATAAGAATAAGAATAAGAATAAGAATAAGAATAAGAATCTTTTTTATACACAGAAATTCAAAAAGCTACCTTGCTTCCTAGCTTCTTTGCTTCCATGCTTTCTCGCTATAAACCTTAAAACACTGCAGTATTATTTTGCAACAAGAGAAATTACATTTTATTAATAGAGACACCTTGAATTCTAGAAATATATCGATGAATCCTCTTCACAACATCACTGGTAACTTGACGGGCTTACTCCCAAACCTTTCCATTCTGGACGTCTCTGGGATTGTAGACTGGAAACCAAAGAAACAGATTCTACAAAAGAGAAATATTCAACTCATCATTGGCCTGACGTTATCAAAGTATTGTAACAACTGCTTGATTCACAGGACGAAAACACTAAACCGCATAATTCGTTCATTACGAAAAGTAAGGCGTGTACAGCCATACGATATATGTGCTATTGCAGTTTATACAGAAACAGAGCAATATTCATCGATCCAGCAACTTGTAAACAACACACATTTTGGGTTCTCGTGTGAAGACACCCTTCGCTGCACTAGAACGAGTACGTTCAGTTTAAGTCACTTGGAGAATTCAGTTTTCATACATACCGTGTATTACGTTCAAACTGCTTGGGGTTTTCCAACAGTCCTTTTTAATTTGGTTGTTTTTGGAAACATTTTATTGTCTAAGTCTCTTCGTCGAAACGTGTCCATGTTGTTCGTTTGCAACATGGCGTTGGGTGACTTGTTGCTTGGTCTGTTCTATGCCATGCAGTCGTCTTTAATCTCAAATAGTCACACTCTGTTAGAAAGAGAGGAATGTTGGAAAATTGGTTTTTTCTTTGGTTGTTGGGTCAGATAAGCACAATCTTTACAACGTTGTTCTTGACTCTGGAGAGATATCTTGTCTGTGTGTTCATTGTCAATCCTAATGTAAGGATTTCTCGTCGTCTGGCTATTGTCTGTATCATAGCATCGTGGTTTGTAGCCCTTTTCGCGACAGGTTGTGGTGTATATTGGACGTTTTTCACCATTACAGAGATTTGCATAGCTGTCGATATTAGATCAACAAAATCTAGTAGTTTTTATTATTTCTCGGTTGTTTTGTATGTATTTGGAGTAACATCTTATTTCATAACCTTCATTTTCTACATTCGTATTTACATCGTTGCAAGGCGTGCCTCTCAGAATGCAGGAGTGAATCGTGAGTCCAAACTCGCTAGACGAATCGCTGTGTTGGTTCTGTCCAACGTGTTCTTCTTCTTTCTTCCTGCAATTGTGTTTGCAGTTGTCACCGTATTTGTTTCTCATTCTCTTGCATATAATTGTGTTGATACTTTGATAGCTGTTCATTTCCCTATTGCTTGTCTGTGTATAAATTCATTCCTTAATCCAATTTTGCATGCCTTTCGAAATGACCGTTTCAGGCGGGCTCTAAGGGAGCGAATCGTCAACACTGGACAGTGCATAAGATCCCATTGCGGCACGAGTCAAAATTAGAGCAGTATTTGTTTATCCTAAGTTGGGGCGTTTTAGCCGTTGAGGTACGACCTTCAAAATGGCTCTGACGTCAATCAAATATGGGTGTGCCCAGCTTTTAACCAATCATGGCAAAGCTAGTTTGATACTTGGGTTGTAATTTATACCACGTCACATCAAAACAGTATAGGTAATTATACGGTTTCCAGGGCCCTCTCACCCAAGAGCACAGAGGGTGAGAGGGATCTGGGAACAAGGTTACAGATTATATTGATCGGTTGCATATTCAACGTATATTAAATATCTATCTGCATAAAATTAAACGTGGCTCGTTTACAGCTTTCCCAGATATCCTTGCGGTCTTAGCTTCAGTGATTCGTGATTCTCAGCCTGACAAAATATTTGTAATTAGGTGTATAATGCCGTATATCTTTATGTATAGGAATATAAACGTATTTTATTATCTACAATACCTTACACGTATAGTATCGCAGGTATTGAGCCATGCCAGGAGCCCATTACGTATACTAGGAGCCTACCTCTCCTATAATAGGTCTGTACGACATCATTTGCACAAATTGAGCTAAAAATAGAACAATCATTATAAATTCTGCGCGATGAACCAATCATGTCGCGTCTTACACAATAGGAATTTGACGTCAGATTCAACACTGATGGCAGCCGAAAGCGTACCGCCGTGTAGTTCTAGTAAAGAATCTGAATCTAGCTATAGTGAAATTGCAGATCAGTTTTGTCGTCTGACTTCAGTACTTCATCAAGCGAGGAAGAACAATGATTGAAAACATTAAAAACAAAACAACAAAAAACTAACTCCAGGTATTATTATTTATATCAAAACTTCAAGTGCGAGAACTTCTAAAAACAAAGCTAGTTCAAAGGCCAGTTCAAAACCAGGCCAAAAAACGAACATCTTCTGCTATTTCTGAGAAGGAATTCAACGATCTGGTATCATGGATAATCTGTTATGAAGATTCTAATTAAACTTGTGCAGGACTAGCAGTGAGAACCAAGCTAATGAATCAGTCCAAACCGCCGGTGTGTTTTGCTAATTAGCATTTGTTGTCTGAAACGCAGCAAAATGAATCACGAACTGAAGTAGGATTTTGTTGAAACGTTCTCGACATTGACACAAAGTTCCTTCTAAAACAGCGAAGTGAGGTACAGGGGAGCTTCTTTTTCTGTGGCCTGGATGAATATTTTTATCGCATTTTTATTCAGCGGCTGATCTTGGAGTGCCGGTTATCTCAGTTGCCTTCTTTGAAACGTATACTGAAGGCGTCTTTGGCGATAGAACTTCGCCATACACTCAGTGATAACCCTCTTGTTTTAGTGTTCTTTGCCGCTCTTTAAGGCATGGTTAAAGTCGGTTGAAAGTTTCAGTTGTTTTTCGAGAATCTTTCGGCGAACTGAAGATCTTTAGCAAAGTGCACATTTGTGTTGTTGGTTATGTTTGCGTCGCTGTCCACTGAAACTATCAGTGATGATGAAGGTGATGGTTGCTTCATCAGAGTCGAAATGGCACTGTGAGAAGGCTTCATTCTTACGAAGACTAAATCGTGAATCAAAAACCAACAGAAGAAAGTTGATAAAACAAGAATAAACATATGAAGCGATAGGTATATGAACGTAGAAGAATTTTAATAATTCGCGACATCGTGAGTCGCCAAACTATATAGCTAAAAGTCGCCACTAAGCGCTTTGGCAGTATGTCAGTTTATTGATATATGTGATACATTCATTGTACACAGTCCTTCTCGTTCTTGTGCAAGGGAAAAATAGACTTGGATTTCCATGGAATAAGAATATCAATATTTTGGATCAAGTCCTCGCGTCTTCCGTTTGGCCGCCATTTTATTATTCAATTTGAAATTCTTCGGAAATTTGCATATCTAAAAATAGCCCAATTTGTGCAAATGATGTCGTATGAACCTATTACTAGAGGGAAGCTCCTAGTAATGGGCTCCTGGCCATGCTCGGAAACCAGGCCAGGGGCTACTTAATGGGACCGAGGGGGAATGGAGACGGGAATGGAAAAAGTGGACAAACAATTCCGCACCCAGTCCCCCTCTGGACCACTGAGTAGCGCCTTGGTTTCCAATCATGCATGGCATTGAGCTGTTTCAAGATATGTTGTCGTTAAAAAGGAACAGTTCTACCCTAAACAAACTGACAAACTGATATGGAATTTCCAGAGTTTGAAGAGTGTACGATTTTTCCAGTCACATCGATTGCTTGTTTGTTTTGTACACAAAGTCGTATATATTTATATGCTAACACACTCAAACAGCTTCTGAGAAGAGACATATCACAAGCCTCCATATTATTATTGGGGCACCACGTGACACATGTAATGACTCTTTCCATCGACATTTCTCATGGTTCCTTACGGTACGTGTTTGAGTGTGTTTAGCGACAACTGAAGTTTTTCAAACAGCTGTATATATCAATATTAACATAACAACCTTATATCAATAACTTTTGCTTTTAATGAAAGAAAATAAACAAATGAATGTGTAAATGAATGGATGGGTGTTGTTTTTATCTTAGATAATATGCTATAAATATTCAGTTGCAGCACTTAGGCCCTGTTTACAAGGAGGGAGGGTAACCCTAGCAGAAGGTTACCCTAGTAGTAGGGTTACCCTAGCTCTCGTACGTTTCTTGTATTTTTCGCGTACGTGTTTACAAGGCTGGTAGGGTTACCCTACTGCTAGGGTAACCCTAGTACTCGGATAGGGTTACCCTACCACTAGGGTTATCTTTTTCCCATGTAAACGGTTTTGCCCGAGTTAACTCGCCTACCCGGGACAACTTTTACTGGTTTCCAGGCCTTTTCAATCGACGAATACAATTTGGCGGTTGATCAAGAAAGTGGCGAGAAGCGTTTAGAAAAGCGAAAAGTAGGGCCAGTGACAGCTAAAAACAAAAGGAAAAGTAGCCCGAAAAGATAAAAAAGACGTGGAGCGACATTTTTCATAAGACATTTTGTGTATTATACAAGAATATAAGTCGTCGTACGACTTTAAAAGCCTCGACTTTTTTCATTTCCGCCATTTTGTTTGTTATGACGAAGGGCCTGACGAAGCCTTGCGCGGTTACCAAGCAATTGAATTGACTCGAGGAGAAGGGTAACCCTAGTCTAGAAATTTCGCTTGTAAACGCGGGCTATCTTTGACCCTAGTACTAGGGTAACCCTAGTGCTAGGCGCGCTGATTAAAAAAATGGGCTCGCTTTTTCTTTTAGCCACAAATCGCCAACTGAGTACCAAGGCGCATGCTCTCTGTGCCGCTGAGGACACCGAAGGCTCATTTCTGAAGCCCGACGAGTGAACGCTTACATATACACCGGTTATATACACCTGTTTTCAAAAACGTTGTCCTTTTACAAAATACAAAATAGTAAAATAGTGAAAAAGGAATTAATTAGAAACAAAAGAAATGCACTCAAGCTGAACTCGGGCTTATTGTTTCTCTAAAGAATTCCTTTTTACTATTTACTATTTTGTATTTTGTAAAAGGACAACGTTTCTGAAAACAAGTGTAAAGACTGAAGGCAGTTTCATACTTTACTGTCGATACCAATGGAAGAACAGATTTTCCCCACGATTTAATTAATGAGAAGAGAAATATTTAAATTAATATCATTATGTTATGTAAATATGTCGATTACAAACGTTACACGTTTTAAAAACATTTTCATTAAAGTTTCTAATTACTCGTGCCCCGGCCAAAGGCCGGGGCAGGAGTTTTAAATTGCAGACCGTCTTTTTTTTTTCTTTTTTTTTTTTTTCTGACCACAAGAGAGATTACAAATGACAAACCAATCAGGAGGCACCGGAGGTCAAGCAGGGTCAAGTTCAGTTGTCAGTTGTCAGAATCAATCACGTAAATATATCTAGCTGACTACATGTAGTTCTCCAAATCTAAGTATGTTTTCTCGATGTTGATCGTTTATACAAATTCTGAGCTGGCCCGGCCGTATTATATTGTCGAGTGCGGGACGATTCCAAATTCTGTATGCTCTACCGAGTCACCTAACAAGTAACCAAACACTGATTTGATCTGACTATAATCGTTATCTCAGATCTGAACATTGAGAAATGTTTTTAGTCGTGAATACAGCTATGATGACTAAGCACAATCTGCAATCGAGTATGACTGTGAACGGGAATGATAAACACTAAAGCAACGCTTGCTAGACAGGTTTTACACATCTCGTAAAGAACGAAGAGATCAGAAACGAACTGAACTGACCGAGACACCGGCACGTTTTCATTCTCACCCCAGACAATTTTCTTTGAACCACTTTATAAAGGTATTTTTGGAAAAAGGACAATCCTGGCACGGGAAACTCAAGCCATTCAGAATTAGCTCGTTGATTAGATAGGCCGGGAACATTCCGTCCCTCCAATTACATAAAGGTTCAAAACTTAGGGCGAGGGCTTTCATTGAAATTCAATTCACGATTATTATAATTCTTACATGCCTGTCTTCAGACTTCAGAGTCATCAACTCGCAGGTTTCTTTCGTAACGCCACTCTTCAAACATCTTAACAGCCCAGACATCTTTCTATAAGCTGGACTTGGGCACAGACTGTTTAACTTTGACTGCAACTTCACTTTCATTCAATGGTTCACTAAGCCTGAAGTCTTCTTCTTCTACAGGCCGAACGGTTTCCGCTGTATTCTGCGTTTTTTATCTTAAAAATTGTCAAAAATTGTTAACGTTGTCTAGTTAACTTATTGCGGTTGACCAGTTGATCTTTGCATTATTTTTGTTTATAGGCCCATATAACGTTTACTTCTTTCATGCTACAATGCATCCCAGTGCTCAATCGCACCAGGGCACGAGTGAACGTTTAAAGTGCAACTAACCTCTATGAGATTGTTTTAAAAATCTATTCAATATATGCTGAATAGATGGTGGGTTCAGTATTTTGTGATTTGAACCTTGCGTTTATGAGTTATAGAGGTTTGAAATCTCAATATGCAAATTTGAGGATTCATTTATTATACAAAAAGCCCTTGTGCTCATTATTGACATTTGAAAACTTACATAATATTTTCACAGTCTTTATAAATTACTTTGTAACTTTTTGGCCCATTAAAAAAATAAGTTCTTATTGAAAAAGTCTAAATAAGCTATGGCAAAAGCCTGGGTAGACATCATCAAATTTGCATATTGAGATTTCAAACCTCTATAACTCATAAACGAAAGGTTCAAATCACAAAATACTGAACCCACCAACTATTCAGCTTAAATTGAATAGATTTATAAAACAATCTCATAGGGGTTAGTTGCACTTTAATAAAGCGTCTAGTTGTTTTTAAACAATTAAAATTGTTTTGTACACTCCCCTCTCCTCTCCTCGCCTCCTTCCCCTCCATCAGAAAAGCCAGCTATGCGCAGTTATAGGTAGTTCGCGAGCATAGCATAAAGTGGTGGGGATGGCCGACGAACATTTTGAAAAATCACCCTTAAACAAGTACCTGAGTCTGGTCCAGGTGGGCGAGGCATCAAATGTTTTTTACCCCTAAAAGATACCAACTCTAAAGTGACAATTCTGAAAAGCCCCATGAGGAGAATTATTAAAGTATTATTATATTATTATTACAAAAGCTACAATTGTCAATCCGGCTGTCATTATATCTTATCTCGGGTATCTTATTTACTGACAAACACCCTAAAAGGTACCGACTCTCGTGTGGTCCTTTTAGATTTATGAGGTCAGCACCAAATCGCGGATCTGGACCCCTAAAAGGTATACGACGAGCATCTCCACCACTTTATATATGGGAGCAACCCCCCCCCCCCCCCCCCCCCCGAATTTTTCCTCGCCATACATATACCCACACGTTAAACACAAATGTATGTAACTTTGTGTTTGAAAAAAATATTTTTGGCAAAAAACTGCTGCCATCGAGCGATGATTTATCGTGTGTACTGTGGTGTACTGTATTGCGCTGCAAAGGGGGACTTCGTTGTCCTATTATACAACACTTTCTCTTTATTTGGGCGAATCTTAAAATAAAAAAAGTTTAAAAAAAGTAAAGCTTATATTAAGATTCATAGATTACTGATGCACTGATGTTTAATTCATTTTTCGCAATCTGAAATCAGGATTCAAATGATTAGCATTGCTAAATCAACGACTAAGGATTTGCTTTCTGAAGTTACTAAGATTTCCGTCAAATGTAAAATGTTATAATAATATAATAATAATAGTTATAAAGTTATATTCCTCATTACCATACAAATGTGAACTACGTATACCAAATCTTCACTCAGAGTGGCCAGAGTTGTCAAATATATATTGACAACTGGAGCGGGTGCGATTAATTCTTGTAATTAAATAGTACATATCACGCAGCAAAACAGAATCAAACGATTAATTCAGAAAAGTATATAGGAGCAAAGAGTATCACTTTAAATCGGAGGTCGAAATGTCGTTAACTGTAGCTCGAGGTATTCTGTTCGTCTACCTTACTACTAGTACTGTTTGATATTCTAGTTTGTTTGTTGGTCGTTCAAAGTCAAAACGACTAACATGACGAAACGACAGCGGCTGCAGCTCTCCTGAGAAAGATTCCCACTGCACCGCGACAGATGCCAAGGGCACGACCGTGGTTTGCAGACTACACGATATCTGTTCTCTACAAGTTTTGATGGCTGGAAAAACTAACACCCACATTTGTGAGTAAACGCATAAACATTATTTCTAACCATGAAGAATTATATGTCACTCATAGCATTGTTATTCCTGTTATGATTCTTAGGGACTTGTCGTTCAACAATATTCAGCGTTTGTGCAGATGAAGTCGTTTGCCCACGTTCAGTGGGATTCAGAGTCTGTAAGTGTTTAACTTTTCTTTAGATGCGTTTTCGTATGAGTGGGAAAGTTACGCCATGGCTACGTTACCGTGCCGTATTGAAAACAATTGATGGGATGACATGCACGCTTTATGAGTTGGCTTCAGAAAGATGCAATTTACTTAAGGATCACGGTACCGTAGGTTTCCCACTCTTATGAAAACGATTCTAGTCTTTCTTTAGTAACGTTAAAATGATAACTGGAGTTTTGAACCATTTTTTCGTGCCAATCAGTCGTTTCAGATACAATCATGATTGTGGGTGGGTGGTATTGTTGTTTGGCGTAGCCGAAAAGGATACTAAATTAAATGTCCGTTTTTCAGTGCTTAAGTTAGATATATTATATAGAGATGTGTTCACTTAAACTGGGCTAGGATGTTCAACCCATGCAGAAACCCATCTGCTTCCAGAGTCAGTGACGCACGAGAAGATGTTTTTCTTTGACATTTGCATGATCA
>JAUJYZ010000433.1:0-27339 GCA_033675265.1 Actinostola sp. cb2023 | reverse complement strand
AAATTGTTAGCAATTTTTTGTGTGAATTTCATGTCCCTTATAAGCCACCGTACGATAAGGTACGACATGCAAAAACATATGCTGAAGGAGAATTGCATTTCATTGTATTCAGTCAAGACTGAAAGAAAAATAACGTATAAACAGCTTTCTATCAGAAACGAAGGTTTGGACCGGTACAATCTACAAAACGTGTTACAGTTCTTCATGAATTGGGTCTACGAAGATTTGGGCCGATGCAATCTACAAACGTGTCACAGTTCTTCATGATTGAATTGGGTCTATACGAAGGTTTGGGCCGGTGCAATCTACAAACGTGTCACAGTTCTTCATGAATGAATTGGGTCTACGAAGGTTTGGACCGGTGCAATCTACAAACGTATCACAGTTCTTCATGAATTAATTGTGTCTACGAAGGTTTGGGCCGGTGCAATCTACAAACGTGTCACAGTTCTTCATGAATGAATTGGGTCTACGAAGGTTTGGGCCGGTGCAATCTACAAAACGTGTTACAGTTCTTCATGAATGAATTGTGTCTACGAAGGTTTGGGCCGGTGCAATCTACAAAACGTGTTACAGTTCTTCATGAATGAATTGTGTCTACGAAGGTTTGGGCCGGTGCAATCTACAAAACGTGTTACAGTTCTTCATGAATTGGGTCTACGAAGGTTTGGGCAGATTCAATCTACAAACGTGTCACAGTTCTTCATGAATGAAGGGGTCTACGAAGGTTTGGGCCGATGCAATCTACAAACGTGTGACAGTTCTTCATGAATGAATTGGGTCTACGAAGGTTTGGGCCGGTGCAATCTACAAACGTGTCACAGTTCTTCATGAATGAATTGGGTCTACGAAGGTTTGGGCCGGTGCAATCTACAAACGTGTCACAGTTCTTCATGAATTGGGTCTACGAAGGTTTGGGCAGATGCAATCTACAAACGTGTCACAGTTCTTCATGAATGAACGGATCTACGAAGGTTTGGGCCGATGCAATCTACAAACGTGTCACAGTTCTTCATGAATGAATTGAAGATTTGGGCCGGTGCAATCTACAAACGTGTCACAGTTCTTCATGAATGAATTGGGTCTACGAAGGTTTGGGCCGGTGCAATCTACAAAACGTGTTACACTTCTTCATGAATGAATTGGGTCTACGAAGGTTTGGGCCGGTGCAATCTACAAACGTGTTACAGTTCTTCATGAATGAATTGGGTCTACGACGGTTTGGGCCGGTGCAATCTACAAACGTGTCACAGTTCTTCATGAATGAATTGGGTCTACGAAGGTTTGGGCCGGTGCAATCTACAAACGTGTCACAGTTCTTCATGAATGAATTGGGTCTACGAAGGTTTGGGCCGGTGCAATCGACAAACGTGTCACAGTTCTTCATAAATGAATTGGGTCTACGACGGTTTGGGCCGGTGCAATCTACAAACGTGTCACAGTTCTTCATGAATGAATTGGGTCTACGAAGGTTTGGGCCGGTGCAATCTACAAACGTGTCACAGTTCTTCATGAATGAATTGGGTCTACGAAGGTTTGGGCCGGTGCAATCGACAAACGTGTCACAGTTCTTCATGAATGAATTGGGTCTACGAAGGTTTGGGCCGGTGCAATCTACAAACGTGTCACAGTTCTTCATGAATGAATTGGGTCTACGAAGGTTTGGGCCGGTGCAATCGACAAACGTGTCACAGTTCTTCATGAATGAATTGGGTCTACGAAGGTTTGGGCCGGTGCAATCTACAAACGTGTCACAGTTCTTCATGAATGAATTGGGTCTACGACGGTTTGGGCCGGTGCAATCGACAAACGTGTCACAGTTCTTCATGAATGAATTGGGTCTACGAAGGTTTGGGCCGGTGCAATCTACAAACGTGTCACAGTTCTTCATGAATGAATTGGGTCTACGACGGTTTGGGCCGGTGCAATCTACAAAAGTGTCACAGTTCTTCATGAATGAATTGGGTCTACGAAGGTTTGGGCCGGTGCAATCTACAAAGCGTGTTACAGTTCTTCATGAGTTGTGTCTACGAAGGTTTGGGCCGGTGCAATCTACAAACGTGTTACAGTTCTTCATGAATGAATTGGGTCTACGAAGTGTTGGCTTGAACATTCAGGTATCTAGTAGTGACACAGTAAGTAAGGTTTACACAGCTGGAACATTTTTGTGTATATGCTTTTATTAACGTTTAATGAACCACCATTTGATTGTCGTCATGTTAGACACACTAAGGTTATATTATAATAAAGACTTAACTTGTCCTATTTTACTGAATTTTAACGATATCATTTTACACTGATTCGGTGAGTGTTGACGGTCTTTGCTGGATGGATTCTTTTGAGCAATCACTTGCCGTGAGACGGGTATCGCGGCTCCAAATCATCATTGGAAACTGGTTTATTGAACTCTGAAATGAACGAGAACAATGAGAACATGCATTACAGCAATTTTAGTATGTTGATGTCGATCAGTAGTTGAATAAAATGCCAGAGGTTTCTTATTTTAATTGCAATAACTATGCGTCCTTTGAGGCACAGATTCGACTTTGTACCCTAGCGTTTTATCAATAGTTTGACTTTACTACTTGACCTTCCTTTGGGAACTGATCCCTCAAAACCTGGAACTTCTGACGTGGGACGCGCTCAAGCTTTTGTGGCTCGTCGTGCGGGACACATAAATATTGCATGAACATTGGTAATCACTGCAAAGAGGAGGAAACTGGCCAGTACAAGATGCTTCATGATTGTATTTCAGGAATTGTAGATCGATCTAAACAAATAAGAAGATATTTGCATTAGCATACGTCAGCACAGGTCAGGGTATCATTCCCCCCCCCCCCCCCCCCCCTCGTTTTCTAAGTCTTCGTCTGAAAATCGACTGCCCAAAGATTCAATTGTGCTTCGTATCCTCCAGCCCAAGGTGGATGGCTTTACACAAGAATAAAGGAGATGCAGCGTACAGCTTCAGTCCTCAGTCTCACTAATAATAACAATCAATCAATTTATTTATTCCATTTCAATTAAAATATAATAATTACAAATGATTATTAAAAGGAAAAGGAAGACTAAACAAACCCAAAAGGGCTTTTACAAGTAGTCTCCCTTATTAAATTAAAATATCACTAATAAATATAAAACGTATCAGGGATCAGTGTTTGTAAATAGGTATGGCATATATACAAATTTTGTAAATTGATAATATTTTAATTAACATTTCATATATTATTTAATCAACGAGTCAGCGATTAATAATTTTTTCATTCTGCTTTTAAACATATTTTTTGAAGCAGAGGTTCTTATTTGAACTGAAAGATTATTCCAAATTGAAGTTCCTTTTGATTTAATAAAAAATCGACCATAGTTAGTTCTGTATCTAATCATGTGTAGGTTTTTTGATGCTCTAGTATTATGATGATATAAATTTACATTTGTTTGGAAGAAATTGCTAAACATAGAAGGTAAATTATTTGAATGATAATCATACATAAATAAACTTGAAACAAAGTCATTAATTTGAAAGATATTGAGTAGCTTTAGATTTTGAAATAATGGTAATGACGAAGCTCTATAATTGGCAAAATTGATGAATCTTACTGCCTTTTTTTGTAATTTAAAAATTTGTTCTAATCTAGAAGGATAATTACAACCCCAAACGAGGTTTCCATAATATAGATAAGGGTAAATCAGGGAATTATATAGCATTACCAGAGTGTTTTTGTTGACAAAATATCGAGCTTTGCATAAAATGCCTATGCTTTTAGCAACTTTATTACTAACGTAATTTATATGATGTTTCCATGTTAAGTTTTGATCCAGTATGATACCTAAGAATTTGGTGGTTTTAACGTTTGAAACTTGATGGGATTGCAAACTAATGTTCATATTTTTACTTGTTGGTTTATGTTTTGATTTAAAAACCATATAATTTGTCTTTTTTAAGTTTAGGGTTAACTGATTATACTCAAGCCACGTTGCAATGTTTGATAATTCATTTTTGATGAGGGATTCAAGTTCATTTAAATCCTTTCCCGAATAAAACAAGTTAGTATCATCTGCAAAAAGAATAAATGAAGTCTTTGAGCTGCTTGTGCAAATATCGTTTATGTATAGCAGGAATAAAAGTGGACCTAGTATAGAGCCCTGAGGTACTCCGCATTTTATAGTTAATTCATCTGATGTAGTATCATTAATTTTTACTATTTGTTTTCGATTGCTTAAATAGCTTTCAAACCATTTTTGAGAATTACCTCTTATTCCATAGTGATATAATTTATTTAGTAAAATGTTATGGTTAACAGTATCAAATGCTTTTGATAGATCCAAAAAAATTCCCACTGCATATTTATTGTGTTCAATAGAATCTACGATTTTTTCTGTTAGATCAACAATTGCATGAATAGTTGATCTATTCTTTCTAAATCCATATTGATGACTGGTTAAGATGTGTAATTTGTCAATATATTTTATTAGTCTATTATACATTAATTTTTCTAGAATTTTAGAAAAACATGGTAAAACTGAAATAGGTCTGTAATTAGTTAGGTCATTAACATCCCCTGCTTTAAAAACAGGTGTTACAATTGCTATTTTAAGTTTGTCAGGTACAATACCAGTTGTAAATGAAAGGTTAAATATATAAGATAATACCGAGCTTATTTTTGAAGCAGCGTGTTTAATAACTTTAGGATGAATTTGATCAATACCACTACTTTTGTTTACGTTTATTTTTCCCAACTCTTTTTCTACTTCACTTGGTGTGATTTCACTTAAAAACATGGAATTTAAGTAATCACCAGTTAAATAATTATTGTACATATCGTTACTCTTATCAAATTTTTCCGCAAGTTTAGGACCTATGTTTACAAAAAAATCATTGAAATTGTTTGCTATGTCACTAGGGTCAGTCAGTTCTTTTTGGTCAACTACAAATTTTGACGGAAAAGAGTGCGTATTATTTTTTCGGTTCAGCAATTCATTTAGAGTCCGCCATGTTTCTTTTGTATTACCTTGGTCACTTGTCAGTTTTTTATGAAAATACAGTTTCTTGGCGATTCGAATTGTATGATTCAATTTATTCCGATATATTTTATATTTCGATTCATTGGTTTGCGTAGGTTTACTCAAAAATTTCTTATATAATCTGTGCTTATTCTTTATAGATTTTACGATTCCGTTAGAAATCCATGGATTATCCGACCTATTCAAATGTGCCTTACTTACTTTCTTTAGTGGGAAGTGTTTATCATATAAATGAGTGAAGATTTTTAGGAATTCGTTATATAGTTCATTAGGGTCATTAAACTTTTTTAAATTGTTCCAATTCACTTTATCAAGAGCTTCCGAAAAAGCTTTTAAATTGTCTTCAGTGATTCTTCTTCGTAATGTAACGTTGTTATCATTCTTAACTTTAATTGGGTTATTGTGGTCGATCAAGAATATTGGTAAGTGATCAGATAAGTCATTCAATAGAATTCCACTAAAATAATTAGTGGGTTTGTTAGTAAAAATATTGTCTATCAAAGTGGCTGAAGAATTTGTTATTCTTGTTGGCCTATTTATCGTGGGTACTAACATCGAAGATATCATTTGATTAAGAAAATTACTTGAATTATTACAGTGTTTATATTTTTAGTAAGTCAATATTAAAATCACCCAGAAGATAACAAATTTTGCCTTCCTTGTCAATAGCAGTTAACAGATCCGTTAATTTACTATCAAACTCATCGTATTTGTTATTTGGTGCTCTGTAGATCACTCCAGTAAGTGAATTTTTAGAGTTGGAATTAATGATTTCAATAAAAAGACATTCAGCAATACTAGAATCCATAGTTAAATCGTTTCTCAATTTAAAATCTATATTATTTCTTACATACATACAGACACCTCCACCAAGTCTTCCATCTCTATTGACCGTAATCAGTTTATATCCTGGTATGGCATAGTATTCAGTATCATTATTGTTAAGCCATGTTTCAGTAAGAGCTATGATTGAGAAGGGATAGTTAAGGAGATTTATGTAATCCAAAAATGAGTCAAATTTGTTTCGCAAACTGCGAATGTTGACATGTAATAAAGACATGTTTCCTTTTGATGCTAACCTGTCAACATGATATGTAAATTCATTGCTTAAGTAATATTTGTTTGCTGAAATTTTACAGTTGTTAAAGTAATTAGCATCCGGATCATGTTGCATAGTATTATTATTCTTGGTATCATACTGGAACAAATCAAGGATTGAATTTTCAGAAATCATTGCTAATCATATCAAAACTAGTTCAAAAATTACTATTATTGGTTAATTTAAGAAAAAAAGACTTTAAAGTTATAATTAAGTACATGTTCATTTGTACGTGCTGTTTAAGGACGATAAAGTTGGCCAGAAATGTATAACTTATCTTTTGATAGTACTGCCTTTTTGCCTTCTTGCTTTGCTTTCTTGAAGATAGGATAAAGTTTTTTACGTACTTCATTTATTTCTTTTGGGAACTGCTCACTTATGGCAAATGATGTTCCCTTGAGTTGATGAGCATTCTTCCTTGCCATCTCCTTGTCTTGGTACTTTAGGAATTTCGCCACGAGTGGTCGAGGTTGAGATGAACCGCGTCGGAACGCCCCCAATCTATGTGCTCTATCGATCTCAATACTGTGAGCGGAGTCTTCAATCTTTAAATAATTTTCCAAGAAATTATGGACAACCTCAATTGGATTCTCTTCTGGCTTTTCCGGAACATTAAAGAATAATAAATTGTTCCGCATCGAGCGCGCTTTAACATCGACTATCTCAGCTTCAATATTGGATTCAGTTGGGAAAACAACACGGGGTGATAGCGGTTTTCTGCGAAACGAATCAGTTCGTTTTATGTAGGACTCGGTGAAGCTGGGTTTCTTTCAAAGCAGTCATTGCCGGGTTTCATATCGGATTGCCGGACAACTGTCCGCTGCTCTATACCAGTTCGGTTCATTCCCAGATTTGGCAATATGTGTCACGTGACAAAATGGCGTCCTCTTGAGAAGAAAGGGCTCCCAGCTTTATCATAGATTGCTGCTATAAATACACAGCTATCCCACAATGCACTGCAGTCAAGCAATCTATTGTTATTCATATTACCGTATGTGTCTCTGTTTTGAACACACGCGTTCTCAAGTCCGACATTTTAAAAAGTTTTCTTCGCGATCAAGGATTTACGTCAACCATCTTGAGAGTATTTTTACGATATATTGTAAGTTTTCTTCAGATTTGACCGGTAACGAAAAAAATTGGCCTGTAGAAATCGAAAATTTATGAGTTTCTGAATACAACTGTGAAAGTTTTGTTTGGGGGCACGTCGAATAACTTGGGGGCATCATCCTATAAACATTGACGGTATGATCGCTAAACTCAAGGACGCCAATGGAGACGCATGTGATGTGCGATACTTGGTTTTGGAAGTTGACGTGGATGTCGAAACAGAGACATGTTCGATTGGACCGATCATGCATCACACGATTGTATTTGTCGAAGCGATGTACTTGGGATCAAACGAAAGGATGTTAGTGAAGTAAGTGACTGACACTGATAGCGCTGAAGAGACCCAGCTAGAATTGTTAATGTTGTTGTATCTAGCAGCATAGATAACTTGACAAGAGAAGAAGTCACTTAGGTTTAGTAGATTACTGGAAAATGTAGAGAAATGTCTCGTTTATTTAGAATACATCGAAACAAGCGTGGCAATATGCCAAAGGATTTGACAAGCGAGTCGACGAGGACAACATATAAGGAAGGTACTGGCACAAGAGAGAAATCAGGAATAACCATGAAAGAAGAATAAAATGTATATTGTTGAGAAAAAACTAACTAAAAGCATCTTTCGAGCAGTAAAGTCAGAAATATGATTGCGCGAGAGCTACCGCGGTGTTGATATGACAGATTGATACCAGGTACCGGAGGTTCCTGTTGATATGGCAACATGATATCCTTGGATTTGATTGGTTATATCAATGCTTACAAAACATTGCCAAATCTGGCAATGAACCGAACTGATAGATAGATAGATAGATAGATAGATAGATAGATAGATAGATAGATAGATAGATAGATAGATAGATAGATAGATAGATAGATAGATAGATAGATAGATAGATAGATAGATAGATAGATAGATAGATAGATAGATAGATAGATAGATAGATAGATAGATAGATAGATAGATAGATAGATAGATAGATAGATAGATAGATAGATAGATAGATAGATAGATAGATAGATAGATAGATAGATAGATAGATAGATAGATAGATAGATAGATAGATAGATAGATAGATAGATAGATAGATAGATAGATAGATAGATAGATAGATAAATAAATAAATAAATAAACGAATGAATGAATGAATGAATGAATGAATGAACGAATCAATCAATCAATCAATCAATCAATCAATTTGTTTGAATGGAATTGCAATAAGTTTTCAAGCAGATTACGGAGGTCTATGTCAGGTTATTAAATAAATAAATACATTTGAAATAAAAGTGTTAACACTAAGTAATAACATTAAAGTAAGGTATGTAACGTGTATAACTGGTAGTTGTAACATTTTATACTGTTTTCTGTTGCAATGTTTTCCCATTTCAGACCATGTGTCATTCCCCTGAGTATTTTTTCTTTCTCTATCGGTAACGCTTTAAATATGGATGTCACTCAAACAAAGAATCTAATACTCAAGGAATGACACGTGGTCTGTAAACATTGCGCCCAATTAATCCAGTAACAAACTACTTAACCCTTAGTAATTTACCATTAGCCATTACCTAAACGAGCAGGGAACTGGGAACGAGTTTATTAGAAGTAATGCAATTACAAAATTAAGTTATGACATGAAACAGCATGTTGAAATTAGTATCTTTGCAAAGTGTGATGTGATTTGAGCGAATTCTGTCGGAATTATAAACTTTTGAAATTGTGTTGTCCAGCCAAAATGTTACAGTGAATGTATGGTTTGGCACAACGTCAAAAATTTACAGAGTTTGTATGGGAAAATAGACATCTTTGATGCCCTCTAGCATCGTCAATATTAAGCCGAAGTTCACCAAACTTTCTTTTGTTAGTTTCTTATTGAATAAGTTTTGCGGACTTGGTCCCAGTCCCCTGCTCGTTTTGGTAATGGCTCATTCTCGTACCCAGAGCCCGCTCGTCATTTGGTTTGTCGCTGGCTCTGGGAATCCCTGAAATTTTAGCGAATTTCATTGGCTGATGAAATCAACAATGACTGATCGTATTTGATTGGTTCATGAGATCAACAAAGATTCAAACTTGCAAGGCGAACGAAAGGAATGACAGCGACGGTTGAGTATTTTCATACAATGGTATTCCGTTATTGAATTATAAAGCTATGGAAATGAGAGTGACTGTGTAGACATAAATTGATCTGAATTCGTAAAGGGAGATCTAACAATACATAAATTATAAAAGTTAAGTAACGGCTACAGACACAATCGATCGTACTCGCTTTGAGTATTCAAAGGAATATTTTTATAATTCAAGAGAAACTGCAATAACAAAGCGGAAGACAGGAAGGTTCACATGCAAGATTATATTAGAACATGTATTTATCGTCCAGCCTTTACCGCAACAGAGCCAGAGAAGAACCGGTGATGAACGTCGAAGGGATTTTAAACGGCTACACGAAGATAAATGTACAAACTTGTGTACTTGTTAGTTTGAATATTCAAACCAACGTAAATACGACGTAGCCAGTAGACTCTTCCACAGTACCCGCTCTCAGCGGTCTTTAGTAAGAGCATGCGCTCTGACGACTTGGTCGTCAAAATTTGACGACCGAGCAACAGGGTTTCCCAGAGCCAGCGACAAACCAAATGACGAGCGCGCTCTGGGTACGAGAATGGGTAATGGCTAATAAGCCCATTCTCGTACCCAGAGCCCGCTCGTCATTTGGTTTGTCGCTGGCTCTGGGAATCCCTGAAATTTTAGCGAATTTCATTGGCTGATGAAATCAACAATGACTGATCGTATTTGATTGGTTCATGAGATCAACAAAGATTCAAACTTGCAAGGCGAACGAAAGGAATGACAGCGACGGTTGTAGTTTTTCATACAATGGTATTCCGTTATTGAATTATAAAGCTATGGAAATGAGAGTGACTATGTAGACATAAATTGATCTGAATTCGTAAAAGGAGATCTAACAATACATAAATTATAAAAGTAAAGTAACGGCTACAGACACAATCGATCGTACTCGCTTTGGGTATATTCAAAGGAATATTTTTATAATTCAAGAGAAACAATAACAAAGCGGAAGACAGGAAGGTTCACATGCAAGATTATATTAGAACATGCATTTATCGTCCAGCCTTTACCGCAACAGAGCCAGAGAAGAACCGGTGATGAACGTCGAAGGGATTTTAAACGGCTACAAACTTGATAAATGTTACAAACTTTAAATCAAACCAACGTAAGGCCTGGTTCAAAAAGGCACAGTACCCGCTCACATTTCTTTAGTATGAACTCGCGCTCTAATTTACTTAGGCACTCATATTTTGACGACATAACAGGGTATATACAAGAGACAATTTGGATCTAACAATTGTGACGTCATGTGGTCACGAGACCTGGGGGAGGAAAATATAGTTTTTCTTAAATGCGGTCGCGAATTCAATTCACAATGAAATACCTTTTACGTAATAGCGTTAAGGATAACCAGTTAAACAAGATAGCGTTTAGAAAACCTCGAAATTATATATAGTTTAAGAAAAAACTACAGAAATATAATCTGATGAAATGGTCACGTGACCTCTTTTAATTAATATTCTCCTTGCAAAAAAGCGGAAGACAAGTTTTCTAAACGAGGGTTAATAGATGATCAAAAACGTGATTATACACAACTATTTGCTTTCAGAGTCCTCTTAAACTGGCGACCGCATTTTATATTTTAGTTTTCAAAATTCTTTGTCACGTGGTTACCCACGTGATACGCTGTTTTGGATTTCATTCACTTAAATGAGTAGAGGATATAAAACTCTCAAGCTGTGCCAAGTTTTGATGATGTTTAGTCGAAATGATTAGAATTATAATTTTTTTCCCTTTTCTGCTATTTAAGTGCAATTGACGGAGAAAACTGGGCAGTCTCTAAATACTGTGGGTCGTCCGATTCACTTTATATGCTTACAGCCATTTAATCCTTATCGGTAAATATTACGAACCGTGAAGTATGACGAAAATCGGGCTTTTCGTTTCCGAGATGACCACCCCCCTCAGTTTTTGGCCTCTGAAGGCCGTAAAATCGACTTGATTCTGGACCAAAAATGAGAGGCTTAAACATTTCCTTCGCGAAATAAATGAACTCTCAAATTGCTTCTACATATTTTTGATGGTCGAAATAAGATATTCACGGCGACAGACTTTCAAAAGGAAAAAATCGGTATTTTATGCAGGCCGTTAAATATCGTTTCGCGTCCAGTAATGAGCAGTATGGCAAATTTTGGTCAACTTTAAATGCCCGTTTCGCTCAAAAGTGCGGCAGTTTATTGAAGACTTACTCCGTTTCGTAGTTGTACACGTGTTTCGTGTTAGATTTAAGCAGTGAACTCATGATTGTAGTATCTTTAATTGCGGAAACGCAGCGTGTGTTTGAAGTTCGACTAAAATGCTTCTTTTCCACTAGCCGATTTTTCGCCAAAATAAGAAGTCTCGCCACAAGTGAAGCCGTAAATGTCTCTGAGGCTATCGAGAAATAAGTCAAAAGATATTGTATCTCAGCTCTAGATTATTTTGTACATATAATCAGATTATTGGGTTCATAGGGCATTACTAATGAGGTTAGAAACAACTTTTAGTGGAAGCCGAGACTATAATTTTGCCGCGAAATGTGATCGGTCCCGCTTGAGGAGTCACGCTAGTGAAAAAAAATACAAAACTCTAGAGTTTCACAATAACGAAACAATGCAAACATTCAAGTTGTAAGTACTTTATTAAATTAGTATATGGTGAAACTGCGAGGTTGGTTTTATTTTATCTCAACTGTATCACGAAAACTTCAATGTAACCTTGTGTCAACAGCTAGAGACATTCATGTCACGCAAGTGACTGGTGTTCTTTGAAATTCGTTTATTCGTGGATAGAATACATATCGAAAACTCCAATGTATATAAACCTTGTGTTAACAGAGACCTTCTATTGATTTTACCCCCATTAAACACCTACCAAGAATAATACACACAGTATTGCTTTGTTTTGAAAAAGGTAATGATAGATAAAATAGAAGGTGACGACAGATTTGTGTTTTTCAACTTTTAAAACTGTTATATATCTAGACAACGTACAATTAAAACCTAAGGTGATTGTGTCCGTGATATCGTGTACTAATCCACTTACGGGAGAATACAGTCGAAGCTCTCGTAAGCGACTACGTGCTGAAACAATAGTGGCTGGTCGCTTACGAGAGCTTTTAGCTCTTGTCAGTATATGTTTCGTGAATACGTAAGCACGATACCTGCCCTAATAAATATACATGAAAAAAATACTCGATTCTGATTGGCTTAGAGTAGTGCAGTTGAAAAGTCAGTGCAAATTACCTTTAATATGCACTGCAGTGCAAATTACTTTTTTTAAATGAATACTATTAATTGGTAATCATACGATTTCTCGTTCAATTTGGAATAATTTGCACTCGTGTTTTTTTCAAAGACCTCAAATTGCACTTGCCCTATGGGCTCGTTGAATTTTGATACTCTTTGAAAAAAACACTCGTGCAAATTATTTCCTAATTGAACTCGAAACCGTATGATTACCTCTACATAATGCGCACTTGCAAAATTTACAACGTTTCACACAACAGTATTTTGACTCTAAGACTAATATTAAAGAAGTTATTGAGTGTTGACTAATGCGAATCACATTCTGAATGGTCGCTTACGAGAGCTTAAAAACAAAGGAACCATGTAGTTGTACTGACCAAAAGTGGTCGCGTTCGCTTACGGGAGCGATCGCTTACGACAGCTTTTAACGACAGTCTTTGAGTGTCAATACAAACGGTGTTTGTGTAAATGTGGTCGTAACTAGACCTGGTCGCTGTACGAGAGTGGTCGCAAGGAGAGCTTCGACTCTATTTTATTTCCTGTGCAAGGATAAAGGACAATTTAACAGCAGTTTTGTGCCAAAGGTTACGTGGACGAAAAGACAATCCAACCGGGGGGGGGGGGGGGGGGTATATACTCCCATATACACCTATTTAAATAAACGTTGTCCCGTTCAAAGCAACAAGCGTCAAGCCAAGACCAAAGTGAAGTGTTGTTTTTTAGCTGCTGAAAATTATTTAAATCACAATATTGTTTCTATAATTAAGGACTAATTACAAAATTCGGTCTTGGCTTGACGCTTGTACTTTGAAGCCGCGTTCGTTAGTTGTGGAATAGGTGTTTTTTTGATGACATCACTTGTCAAAACAATCGCGCACGACACCCGAGCCATTGTCGATAAGACGAACAGAGCATAGGGGGGAGATCACGGTACACTGTTTCCTGAAGCCCATGCGCAACGGAACGAGCTTATGCTTGAATCAGATTTTCTTTCAAATCTATTTGTCGTTTTGGGAGCCTTTTCCGATTTCCTGAGTAAATGCGTTGTAAAAAAAAAACAAATTGAACATGGTAAGTTTTCTGTACTCTTATCGACAACGGATGACGCCATAAAATGTTCAAAACTTTGCAGTGATGAGTTTTGAACATTTTATGGCGTCATCCGTTGTTGATAAGAGTACAGACACAATGGAAAGGGGAGGTGCGAAAAGAAGATTCCATGTTCGATTTGTTAAATATGCCATATAGGTATGTTCTCCCCTCACACCTCGGTAAACCTGTTTAGTTAAAAAACTGCAAACATGCTTTTTTTTCCAGTGTTCATGGGGTATTAGATAGCTTCTAACCGTGTCAAATGCGAGCCATAATACAAGAGAAAATAATCTCCAAAATGTGTGGTCGATGCTCGTGGCGCTAAAAATATTTTTTGTATACACGGTTTTTGCAGCGCGAGCGAAGACTCGATCGATGGCGCGAGTAGCATCAGTAACCCGCGCACGGCTGTCGATAAAACGGGAAATGATAACGCTATTGTAAGTCAGCGGATTGTGGAATTTGTAGAATTTAATCATTTTAATAAGTCAATAAAAGACATATAACGTCCATGCTTCGGGACCTTGAAAAGTGGCCGCTAATACAGGGTTGCCGCTCATACAGGGTGGTCGCTGAAGTCAGGGTGGCCGCTGAATACAGGGTGGCCGCTGAATACAGGGTGGCCGCTGAATACAGGGTGGCCGCTGAATACAGGGTGGTCATGAATACAGGGTCATTGCAAGTCATCATGGCCGCTCAATACAGGTCATTGTAAGTGAATGAATACAGTCATTGCAAGAATCAGGGTGACCGCTTAATAAAGGTCATTTAAATCAAACTTTATAATAAAGTCGATTGCCGGTACACCAAGTATGGCGCGCATGAGTCAAAATTTCATTTGCAAACACAGCAGATTTCTATCAAGTGAAGCTCTGAGAATTCCATCGTACTAAAAATATATGTTTACTTTAACAATCCTGGAACACGATTGTATGGATATCTTTGACTTAGTATTGTGGTTATTGCCGTGTATGAAATTATAAAATAAAATGTTTTATTTTTCTAAGTTACTATGATAATACAGGTTAACATTTTAATTCTCTCTGACGCCTAAATAGATTCGAAAGGCGACTAGTTCCTAATCCATCAACTAAATCTCTAAGAGCAAACCATTTATTTTAAGTCGGGCCCTGTTTTCTAGGAGAGCGAGAGAGCGTAAATACAGAGAGGAAAAATTATAATCATCATCATCTGGAGCCCATAAGTAGGAGCCTCCATCTGGGATGTATTCGTGAGACGACCTGTGACCGGATCAGGCTATTTTTAGAACACCAGTTTTGCCGCGAAATTTTAACACCAGGGATTTTTGATTTCGGCTTTGTTACGGAGTTTCTAGCTTTTGGCTTTGGTAGGTTTACTATTTGATGTTTTTTTAGTTCCTTGAGAAACAGAACACGAACTTGAAGACTCTTGGTCACTTTCCGATGAATACTAAACTCTGCAAAAGAGTCACTGTAACTATCACTATCATTTTCGCTCTCTTCACTTTCAGTTTCTTCAATTTCGCCAATTTCTTCGTCCGCCACTTTGTTCATCACAAAAATAAACACAAATCATCTACCTCATTGATGCTGATTGGCTCTGTTTAATTCCCATGGGGGATTCCTATTGATTGATGATTAGTTCGCGTGGAAAAGGTGTTCTAAAAATAGTCTGATCCGGTCACAGGTCGTCTCACAAACCCAGTACGGTAGATGGAGGCTCCTACTTATGGGCTCCTGGGGGAACCCAATCTAATGCCCAGTGTATCCTATTACAATCAGGCCTATTGACCAATACTCCAGTGGAGAGCGGAGGGGATGTGCCAGAGGGGGCGGGGAAGCAGATGAGAGGGGGAGGGGGTGGGCCATAGGGGGAGGGAGGATGGGCCCCATGACCAGCAACCAGAAATACAAATGAACTTCGGATCACTAAACTAGTCTATACTGTTTACATACCAGAACCAATAGGAACAACAATTTGGTGGATGTCAAAAATTTCTGTCGACATTGCGGCATTCACTCGACGTGGAATCTTCAGCTGTTTACGTTGTCCTTTATGCGTCGGATGGCAGCAAGTATTCCTCTTACGACCTGGCCAATCACTTGTCAATTCACGCCGGTCTAGTCTGTGCTTCGGTAGCCTGCGTAGCGGCGCTCTGGGGGGAGGGAAAGGATCGGAAGGGGAGAAGATCGCCACTACGCAGGCTAGTACTTCGGGCAAATTGTCATTGCTCGAATATCACTCTCTTCAAGGACTCCATTCCAGCACGATTGATAATCAATTCTATTTCTGTAACTGTCGAATGCAATGTGCGGCGACCTCGTTTCCAACCCCGGGTTAATCCAACTTGACCCGGCCGAACTAATAAAATGTGAAGTCATGTCTTCGCCACAGTTTAACAATGGAACAATTATAGAATTACCACCAAACGAACCACATATTGCATTTTCTGAACCAAACGAACAATTCATAGACGCAATTCATGATGGGTTCAAAATGCAAATTAAGATTGAGAAATCACCGCATGTTTTCGAAGCCAATTGAATGAAAAGTAATTAATGGTTGCAATATATTGATGAGAAGAATTTGAATGCACTGGCATTCGAATCGATATGTATTCTATCCACGAATAAACGAATTTCAAAGAACACCAGTCACTTGCGTGACACGAATGTCTCTAGCTGTTGACACAAGGTTACATTGAAGTTTTCGTGATACAGTTGAGATAAAATAAAACCAACCTCGCAGTTTCACCATATACTAATTAAATAAAGTACTTACAACTTGAATGTTTGCATTGTTTCGTTATTGTTAACATTAGTTTTGCCTTTTTTTCACTAGCGTGACTCCTCAAGCGGGACCGATCACATTTCGCGGCAAAATTATAGTCTCGGCTTCCACTAAAAGTTGTCAACACCTCATTAGTAATGCCCTATGAACCCAATAATCTGATTATATGTACAAAATAATCTAGAGCTGAGATACAATATCCTTTGACTTATTTCTCGATAGCCTCAGAGACATTTACGGCTTCACTTGTGGCGAGACTTCTTATTTTGGCGGGAAATCGGCTAGTGGAAAAGAAGCATTTTAGTCGAACTTCAAACACACGCTGCGTTTCCGCAATTAAAGATACCAATCATGAGTTTGCTTAAATCTAACACGAAACACGTGTACAACTACGAAACGGAGTAAGTCTTCAATAAACTGCCGCACTTTTGAGAAACGGGCATTTAAAGTTGACCAAAATTTGCCATACTGCTCATTACTGGACGATCAACGATATTTAACGGCCTGCATAAAATACCGATTTTTTCCAAATGAAAGTCTGTCGCTGTGAATATCTTATTTCGACCATCAAAAATATGTAGAAGCAATTGGAGAGTTCATTTATTTCGCGAAGGAAATGTTTAAGCCTCTCAATTTTGGTCCAGAATCAAGTCGATTTTACGGCCTTCAGAGGCCAAAAACTGAGGGGGGTGGTCATCTCGGAAACGAAAAGCCCGATTTTCGTCATACTTCACGGTTCGTAATATTTACCGATAAGGATTAAATGGTGTAAATATAAAGTGAATCGGACGACCCACATTTTAGAGACTGCCCGGTTTTCTCCGTCAATTGCACTTAAGGCTTGAACCAGGCCTTTTAAAAGTACCTTGAGTTGTGTACTTGTTAGTTTGAATATTCAAACCAACGTAAATACTACGTAGCCAGTAGACTCTTCCACAGTACCCGCTCTCAGCGGTCTTTAGTATGAGCATGCGCTCTGACGACTTGGTCGTCAAAATTTGACGACCGAGCAACAGGGTTTCCCAGAGCCAGCGACAAACCAAATGACGAGCGGGCTCTGGGTACGAGAATGCTAATAAGCCAAGTCAGAGTTTAAGGATTACCGTGATTCCTGGAACCGAATCGGGATAAAATGTGTCCGAAGTGACTTTTTCTCCCATGTCTCTTGTATTTTTGCCGAGTTTTCTAGGAGCATTTTACACTACTTTTTCTGTACTAATAAAGTATTTTCCCTGTTTACTAGTCACATACAACTGCAAGGTAACTCTAACAGCGCTTATATGTTCATTTGAATACGATAATCCACTGAAAAACGTAGTTTAAAATCGCCCACAAGCTTACCAATCTCGAAGCGGATTGGGCTTCCTGTGTCAACTGAACGATCGTCAGTTTCACAACGTTTGGATTTCGCTTTTAAATCATGTCTTTGTGTCGATTCTTGGCAATTTTTTCAGAAAATAATAAAGATTATGAGTTTTTTATCACTTTGTGCTATTAGTTGTCTCAAAAAAGTATCAAAAAGTTGTGTTTTGGGGCCGTAGATTGGCCATAGTTCTCACGGCTTCACTACGTCCCGACTACGTGTATAACGAAGGGCATTTTTATCGTAAAATAGAATTTGATTAACAAATCACACATGAGGTTGAATTAAGAAGACCTTTATGCATACCTTGGAGTATTTTCTCGGCAAAAATCGTATTCTAAGAGATGAAAATTGCTCCTAGAAAACTCGGCAAAAATACAAGAGACATGGGAGAAAAAGTCACTTCGGACACATTTTATCCCGATTCGGTTCCAGGAATCACGGTAATCCTTAAAAATAATAATAGATTTATATAGCGCCAATTACGAGGTTCAATGGCGCTGTTACAATTAATAATAATAATAGTAATTATTATTAAACTCTGACTTGGCTTATTGGTGTTTCCATTTTAGTGCTAGTGACCGCCAACACCACAAGGATACCGAGAATATCCTAGAGATGCCAAACACTGAAGACCCAGATATGGGGGGTGAGTTGTTATGATATTTCTTATCTCATCGAGGGAAAAGAATTGAGCTTTCTAACCGTTTGTTTTCTTTCTAATGCTCGTCGCCAGGGAGGCCACTCATGCATCGATACTCAATGATTTGATATGCTTTGTAGAACTTCTCAAGGGTTTTGCCTTGAAGTGGCAGCAGTACAAAGCGATGCTAATCAAGAGGTTTCTCAACTCCAAGCGAGACAAGAAAGCAGTGATCACCCAACTACTACCGTACCGCTCGTCATGGTGCTGTTTGGTCTGTTAATTATTAATTCCAAACCACCAAATGAAAGCGAACCTCCTCGCTTGCTCACTCTCTCTAACCTCAGTACTGGCGGCACTAATGTACACGCTTTTAATTTTATGCTGATTTTAACCAACCAAAGAAAAGCATGACGGTAATTAAGTACATATATACCCAGCAATTTAAAGTCATTTTAACGTGAATTTGGGCACTTTTGAAACCCAAATTCAGGCTAAATTCATCCTTAATTTGACAACAATCAGCACAAAAGGTTTATTTCTGACAGAAAACAAAAGTGAAACATGACGCTCTAGAGAGAAGTAATTTACTTTTCATCTGAGCCCTGTTTGGACTCACTGCGCAAGCGCAATGAAACTTGACGACATGAAGTGTTTTTTTCCAGGCCGCAAAGGATTACCTAAAGACTGTGAAGGTCGATGTTAAAGACGTCACAGATGACGTCAAAGCTATTTTATCAGGAAACTCGAACGATAGCATCACAGTCAGAGGGACAAGCTACAGCTACACTGCGCCAAAAGATGACAAACCCACCTCATGTTGTGATTATGAATTTTTGGTTTTAAATCCCAAGTGTCAAAGTGACGTAAGTAGGTTTGCTTTGGCGACAAGAATCATTCGTGGTCACTTTATGCACTAATACTTTATGATGGCTTTGTTTTTCAGTTTTTGAATGCATCGCTGAGTGTTGACACTTGTTCAAAGAACGACAAGTTTGGATATAAAAACTGCAAGTCCTGTTTGCTCAATACAAATTCAGAGTAAGTAAAATCAGCACGCAACCCCTTGCTGGGATCCCTTTGCTTTATTCAGGCCGAGGGGAACTTGGCTCCGTAAAACGTTCCAATCCCTCACGGTCATAGACCAACAGAAATCTCAGAGGTGAAACAATAAAGAGACGAGGAGGAGGCTATGAGTTGATATTTCGTATTCGTGCAAACCTTATTTGTGTAGATACACCTGTTTTCAAAAACGTTGACCAAACAGAAATAGTGAAATAGCAAAATAGCAAAATAGGAATTTTAATTACCTTATTATAACATAGGAAACAAAGGTAAAGCATTCAAGCAGAAAACAACTGCGGTGCAGACATGCCGAAAACGTACTCGGAAGACTTTCGAAATAGAATTATATGGGCAAAATAAATATCTGCTTCTGCAGAAAGATGAAGAAATTTTGCTGCAAATATTTTTATTTCTACAAGTACTGTTAGCAGAATATGTCGACGATATGCTAGACACGGCGCCTTGTCAGGCCGGCCTAATGGCTGCACAAGTTGTTGTCACGAGTTATTTAATTATTATTATTATTGCATCTCCACGAAGAGAAACCCGATTAACGGCTTCATGAACTAGCTGGAGAAAAGAGAACAGACTGGATCGATATCAGAGATTGTAGGTAGAGGTAGAGGTAGCTTTCGGGTAGCCATTACTTCGGGCAGCTAAAATACGTGAATAATTGAAGACGATCGCGAAATTCGTCGTAAACACAACCGTGGAATAAGCATTATGTCACTTTACTGCACAGTAATAATTTTCATAAGACTTAAAAAATAAGACTTCTGAATAAATGTTCCTGTTCGACTGAGTTATTGTATATACAGAGCTTTCATGAACTTGAATGCTTGTTCCTGTTCTTGTCATTTCCGTTTACCAATATGTTTCTTTCGGGAATTACTAGAAATTTAAATTACTAGAAAGGTCTCAAAATTAACGTTACTTTCGGGTAGCCGTTACTTTTGTAATTCAGTTGAAATGCTTTCCCATTGTTTCCTATGTTAATAAGGTACCGTTAATTAAAATTCCTATTTTGCTATTTTGCTATTTTGCTATTTCTGTTTGGTCAACGTTTTTGAAAACAGGTGTATACTGTAGTTTATCAAAGAGTAGTTTTATTATTCACAAAATCAATGAAAATGACACTTGTTTGTGTATTCTTTCAGCTCTTGCCAAACACTGACAATCAATAAAACAACTTTATCAGACATGAACATGTACTTCACTGAGTATGTGCTGGAACAAAGTAACGCCAAGAACTTCTTCAACACACACGTGGCAGGATTTACACTAGCACCACTTCCTAAGATCATAAAGCCTAGTAATTCATCCAATAGTAAGATTATCATGCCATCTACAATGTCGACAGTATGGTATAGTAACCAGGTATATATGAGTGTACTTCCTGGTTGGGCTCATAAAGTCTAGTAATTCATCCAATAGTAAGATTATCATGCCATCTACAATGTCGACAGTATGGTATAGTAACCAGGTATATATGAGTGTACTTCCTTGTTGGGCACATAAAGCCTAGTAATTCATCCAATAGTAAGATTATCATGCCATCTACAATGTCGACAGTATGGTATAGTAACCAGGTATATATGAGTGTACTTCCTGGTTGGGCTCATAAAGTCTAGTAATTCATCCAATAGTAAGATTATCATGCCATCTACAATGTCGACAGTATGGTATAGTAATACTATCTCGTTTACGTTGCAGGCTCTCCATACAATTGCCGAAGCAATGAATGCCATGTCCAATATCTTGTTACGTCAATTTCCTAGCTTCTCTGACCACCTCATCGAAACTACTAACTATCCTTTGCCAAACACGGCCAAGAATAAGGTATACAACAACGTAATTAACCGTTTCAGTAACAACAACAATAACAAATGAACATAACAACAGCAGTAACAAAAACAACACCGCAGCCGTTAGAAACATTAGCAACAAAATTAATACAACAACAACAACAACAGTGTGCACACCTGACGCTATATATACAACATGTTGTTAATGAAGACGTAATGGAATATGTAAAAGTGTTAAGGAAAACGAAACTCGTGTACGTTCTCTTATTACGTTCTAAAGTCGTCATCTGGTCTTGTTCTCTTTCCAGTCGGAGAAAGATTCCTCGGGTATCGGTGCTCTTTTTCTGGCTATCTTCCTGTCAATGGGCATGGCCTTCATGGCAGCAAGCTTCATCACATTTATAGTTCACGAACGATCGTCCAAGGTAAGAACACTCTACGAAAGACTCGCCTAGGTGTATAATGTTATATAACGCCCCTGCGCCGTTTGTATATGCCAACAGGCCAAACACTTGCAGTTTGTCAGTGGGGTTGATGCAGTTTGCTACTGGTTGGCGTCCTACACTTGGGATTACATCAACTATTTGATTCCTTCTCTTCTCGTTTTGGTGCTCATTGCTGCTTTTCAACTTGAGGAATTCAAGAACGATTTGGGTTCAGTGTTTTTACTATTGGTAAGTTCGTGACACTGTAAAACTACACTAACATCATCACCACCATAGCCTTCGTGGCGGCCCAAAAAGTAGATCGGGGGAGGGGGGGGGGGGGAGGGACTGAGGGACTGGGAGGGGTACTGAGGAGGAGAAGGAAGGAAGAAGGGCTTTGAGGAAGACGACGACTACCACGACGATCATTAATTGACTGATCGAATTTAATTTCTTTCAGCTTCTGTTTGGTTTCTGCGTTCTACCGTTTATCTACTGTTTATCGTTCTTATTTAAATCTCCTCTCATCGCTTATGTGCTGACAGTGTTTATCCTTTTGATTCTGAGTCTGGTAAGTAACATATACTTTGTTCCCGGGGGGAGCTGGTGTAGTCCCCCCCCCCGGGAGTTTGTTAACTATATGCTTAAACAAGTCTTCCATTCTGTTGGAAAACTCTTGTATAATTATGTGTGATTCTGATTAACAGGCGATGCTGATAGCTGTATTCATTTGTCGAGTGCCGGGCTCGAACTCGGAGAAAGAAGGAGAAATCATGCACCACGTGTTTATGCTTTTCCCTACGTACACGTAAGCTGACGTTACGTAATTTCTGTCTCACTTCCCGCATACGGTTAGGCTTACGTGTCTTTTTCATTCTCAGTCTGTCCATCGCTCTAAATGACATGAGCTCTAATTACAGAACTAGGAAGAGTTGTACCGAGAGTGTAGAGTAAGTTCAACCTATTTATGTAGTTATATCATATATAATGTCAGAGTCTATAGAAAGTACATTTTCAGTGTAATGGAGGGAGGCAATGTGACTCTCCATGTTCATCCATGTTACTATAGTCTCCTCAGCTGTCGTTTCTCGTGCCGGTTTACTTACGAGGTTATTCGTACTCAATACTGCACATCATATGATATTGTAATGGGGCGACTAGTATTACTTTGGTAGAGACTTTTATTCTTCTTCGAGGTTCGCTCTTCTCTGAGCTTAATCTTACATGTAGTAAGCTTATATAATCGTAAACTATACAAGATGAGTGATTGACGTTTGTTGTCAATCACTGTCTGAACTATAGCAGGAAGTGCAACATCATTGGTTGCAATGATGTTGAAGTTCCTGGCTAATCTATGTAATGAGGAGAAGGTAAACAAGTAGAGAACGATAGTTCTATCAAAAGGAGGTATGTTACTTAGCTAGCAAAAGTAGATAAATCTTATATCACTAAATAGTAAAAATGCTTCTGCATCTGTTGGTACAGAAATATGTTTAAGTCAAATGATGACTAACTCAGAGTAGACTAGTGAAGATCGTACGAGAGTTGACCTTGTGATATGCAAGGGGGAGGATCTAGGGAAGCCAAGGGGACACGCCTACGGCAGGTGTACCCATTTCGTAGTACGTGGCTCCTTGTGCACCTATATGGTTTCAGGTGTGCTAAGGTGTAAAACAAGGTCAACACTAATTTAGAAAATGGGAAGCTTACGAAATCTAGCATCTTCACAATATTACGAATGTATTCTAGCTATTACAGCGTTACATTAATATTGGATTGACGTTAAGGCTACCCTGGGTACGTTAAGGCCCGTTCACACGGGCGATTTTTGTTGCAATTTCAGTGGTGATTTCAACGGCGATTTTTTTGGCGATTTCACTGCAACTCCATATCGCGCGTGTAAACAGCCGGCGATTCAATGGCGATAAATCGCCGCCAAGTCGCCACTACTTCGAACATGTTCGAAACCTGGTGAAATTTTGGCGGCGATTTCACTACAATTACAAATCGCGCGTGTAAACAGCCGGCGATTTCACGGCGATTTAATTCGATGGCGATTTTTTTTGCTTACCATCATGCGCATGCGTCATAGTTTTACCACAGAGAAAAGCTCAGTTTTCGTCAATCTCGTCCCCAGAGCCTTCGTTACTTTCGGCCAGCGACGAGAACGTAGGCTCTGGCATAATCCATTTTTTGGGAACAGGATTTCTTGTTCTTCCGGTTTTAGAGCGCATGCGCAAGTTAGCTGGGCAGTTGTCGATTCAAATATTGTCGATTCAGTTTCAGTGGAATCCTTCGAAAGGTTTCATTAGGGAATAGAGTACGCTTTAAAAGCACTTGGTAAAGAAGATACAACAGTGAAAGAAGCGCAGTATCTGAAGTCTTTATTAAAAGCAGTGGTTTCACAGCAGAAGGATACGCGAACAGTTCTTCCTACGGGTTTATATTTACTCGTGTCTACTTTACATATCAGTTAATTATTTGAATCTATCATCTTCATCTTCTCTAGTTATTGTTGTCTCTCCTTCAAATGTATTTCTTTTGAATCTTTCGCCTTCGTAAGCACCTCGATTGGCACCGCCTTTCAGCTAGCCTAACGGAATATTAGATTTACGATCGACATATGTTCTTTGAATAACCATCACTCTTCGTGTAAATTTTGAGCTTCGTTTGAAAACTTTTCAAGACACTTCGAGATACACATAAGCTTAGATAAACTGGATTTTTCTCTGTGCTTAGATATTTTAATATTGCAGATCGAGGCGACATGTTGAAAATAACATGTCAATGCAACCGTTGAAAAATGTTAATTTTTGTTTTGAACGGAAGTTGGGACACCGGGTTGTTTTGACAACTCAATTTTCATTGGATATATTTCATTTCCGGAATCTTGCGCGTGCGTAGTTTCTAAAATGGAATAGCCAATCAAATTGTCTCAAAAATGGATTATGCCAGAGCCTACGTTCTCGTCGCTGGCCGAAAGTAACGCAGGCTCTGGGGACGAGATTGAGTTTTCGTGTAAATTTGCGGTGGAGGCTAAATGGGATACCTCAAAAGGACCTCATTTTATTAAAATATTAAAATATAAAACAATAGAACGATGCAGTAACACAATAGATTCGTTCTATTGTTTGGTCGGCAAAGGGCGGTTTGAGCTATGGGTTAAACAAGCCTTTACCTAAATTGCAGCAAATTTGCAAAAAAATTGCCATCGAGTCGCCGTGAAATGGCCGGCTGTTTACACGCGCGATTTGGAGTTGCAGTGAAATCGCCAAAAAAATCGCCAATGAAATCGCCACTGAAATTGCACCAAAATTCGCCCTTGTAAACGGGCCTTTAGAGATTCGGTGACCATAAGATGCCCACGGGAAGCTCGGTAAGAGTTGTTGCCTAGAGACGTCAGTGAAGGCAACTGCATGTTCCAGACTCACTTTTATATTTTGTTGAAGGTGTGATAACTGTATCAAGGATTTACCAGTTACTGTTATGATTGCAGGTCATAGCGAGATGAGTGTTGGGTGTTCAGAATATAATAATAATAATAATAATCATCATCATCATCATCTTCATCATCATCTTCATCATCATCGTCATCATCATCATCATAAATGGCTTTATTAACAGCATTTCCATACAAAATGGCTCTTCATCTGTTAAATCTAAATCTGTAACTAGAATATAGCAGATTGTAGTAAGAAGTGAGTGGGAGTTGTGTCCCCAATTAGCAGCACTGCTAAATACATTGACACGTTACCGCCGATTCTGATGAAACGCGACCATCTAGACTTTGAAGATTGAGTTTGTAAATAGCTTTAGTAGGCGGAATTATAGATTAAGAGGATATTTCTTTCAACATCGCGTAATATCCGCCAAAAGCGCCAAAAACCAGCCCTTTTGGACAGTTTGAATTTCGATTTTCGCTTTGGATTAACACTCTAATTTTATTTTAACTAAGCACAAACTATTAAAAACAAAGTAAATTATCTGCCTAAAGCTGTTTTAGCGTTGTACAAAGCCATTTTCCTGCTTTTTGTTTCACATTTGGGGTAATTCAGAAAACATCAACAATACTAGCAAATATACAGATCTAGCCCATGTGGACGGTTTTCAAATCAAATTTTCACTTTGGATTAACACTCTAATTTCACTTTTACCGTTCAAAAACCATCACAAATACCTTGAACTCTTTGCTAAAGCAGTTTTAGCCTTGTACAAAACGTATTCTCCATGCTATTGGTTTTTGGCGCTCAATACGCGCGTTCGTAAAAAATATCCTCTTAAGCTCTAACGTGCTAGAATAACTTTCATATTGGTTTGGTCTGGTTGGAAATGGCTAATAAACGATACAATTGAATTATTGATCGAAAAATATTCATACTTCGAAGGGGAGTCCATCTCTAATATACATGTCCCCATCAGATTGTTAGCTTGACTATTTTTAACAAGCTGTGATTGGTTGATTCCATGCGCGCGTTCCTATTGGTCGGTTTACTGAAGACCGGGAAATGTTTTCATCGCGATGTACGAAATGGTGTAAAATCAAGAGAATAAAGATGAAAATATGTGAGGCTAATTCCTGTCATTTAGAGGACGAAATCCATTACAAATTGAAACCTTACCCGGTACTTCTGATTACGCTAGGTATAGATTTCTAACAAAGTTATCCAACGCCGTGAAATCACAAATAACCGCGAAAAAATATAGAAAAATCAAAAGGCGAGAAAGAAAGCGAGGTTTTTACAAGAGAAAAAATCGATCCACTCCGGAAGAAATTATCAAGTTCACGAGATCCAACTTTCTTTTCACAAGATGCATGTGCTTTGTCCTGGTATAATTAAGTAATAAAACACAAATATATGGCAAACAAAACTGGCTTCAAGTCCCAACACGACTCGGTTTTTATTGCAATGTTTTGAGAAACGACAACTGCAATCAAGCGACAAATTCTCAATGAATCAAAATCAGTCAAACAACTGAGAGGCAGTTCAAGGATGGAATGTAAACATCGTTAAGTCTAAGTAGAGGCCTCACACACTTTGCAGTCGTCGGCAAAAAAAAAGGATCATAATCTATGCACACTTATCTTCACAAATCTTGTTTGAATCCCTCGTATTTGTTGACTCAATTTCACTCTCAGGTTGTTGTTTTCTGTTGTTGTTTTATTTTAACTCCTAAAACACTCGAGATATAGTAATAAATACGAGCCACCAAATAGATCCAAAGAGATTCAAATCAGTGTTTGAAGGAATGTTTTAAAAGATATTTCGTCTTTGAACGTGTTTTTGAAGCAGCTGTTTTGTGTTCATCGTGAGTCAAGGCCAAGCACATTTCTTGTTCTTTGTAAAAGCGACGCCGACGTTTCCTCTCTTTTCGTCGATTCCATCTTTTCCTGGGAATACTATGGTCGTCCGAATGTTTCAAAATTCGCTAAATAAATATCGCTGTCGCTAAAAATGAATTCGTTGTTGCTAAATAGTAATCGCTGTCGCTGAATAAATATCGCTGTCGCTAAAAATGAAATCGTTGTCGCTAAATAGTAATCGCTGTATCTTCGTTTTGTCATTCAAAAGCTGCAATCCGTAAAAAAATTAACGGTCTCT
>JAUJYZ010000843.1:167500-281279 GCA_033675265.1 Actinostola sp. cb2023 | reverse complement strand
GAACAAATGTGACCTGGTGAACTGAACAGATATCTGTATACAGTTGACTCCCTCGTAAGCGACCACCTCGGGATTTGGAGTTAGTGTTCGCTTACGAGAGATGGTCGCTTACGAGAGATTTTAATTTCAGTGATTAGAGTATATGAGGAAGAAAACGGGGTTTTGTAAAGGTGGTCGCTTACGAGAGTGATCGCTCAAAGAGAGTCAACTGTATATCCTGATGTTTCGTTTCCTATTTTCACAGACCAAATGTATGCAACTAGTGTTGTTCTGGTTATCGCTGTGGTAGTAAGCTGGCGAGTAAACGGCGGCGCTTGCTCGTTACACGATGGCAAACTCGCTGGGAAGAACACTGAGCTCCATCCAACAAACGCCTCGCAAGCACATTATGGGAACTTACAAGAAAAGAAAAGAAATTACAGAAACAATGCCACCAAGCATTTGGTGCATAAAGACCTTACTGGAAACAGAAACGGTGAGACGAAGTTTGAGGAGAAACAAACGGGAGATGTACACGGGCAGTCGAACAGTAACAACAGTAACGCGACTACACATTTGGAGATTGGACAGGAAGGGCCAAGAATACAAGGACAGTTTTATAGTGTCAGAAGCGATGGATTGAAATATTTGGGGTTACAGCAACAAGAGACGAGGAAAGCACAACAGAAGTTGAGTCAGAAGAGCAACGATGCAACTGAATCGAAACAGAAAGAGTCGCGCGAAGAAGAAAGGAAAAGTTTGACATCCATGCAAACAGTGTTGCAAGATATTTGGAGCTGAATCAGAAGAGAAGGATGAATCGACATAGTGTGTCACTCAGCGATCAAACAATCTTCAGTAAATACAGGCATCATCATCATCATGTTCATCATCATCATCACCACCGCCACCATCATCATCATCATCATCATCATCAACGAACTGCTGAAAGACATATTAGAAAAGACGATACATCCACGCGCATCCACAGTACCCACAGTGCCCACAGTACAAGGAGATATCTTCCCCACTTCAGGTTTTCCCCACGGCAAAGGTCAGGGTATGGAAGGATTCAAACTGCAAGAACAAAAGGAAAAGGAAACAGAGAGAAGAGCACACAGGAGAAATTCCCTGCTGTTGCAGAAAAACGGTTTATAGTAGTCGGCGGTCCACACGGTCATCACCTCAAGCGGTTCCATTTCTCCCCGCATTAGTGAGCGCGCTGAGACTGGTACTAGATAAGAGGAACTCTTTTAAAAAGGATACTGATATTTTAAACTTGGCCCAAGCACTGCAGAGTAAAGATAGTAGTGACAGTAATGTAGGGAGAAACAACAGCATTACCACAGCGGTATCATCGGGTTTAACGCGGAATGGCCAGAGGGTGCGTCTAGTTACCGTCAAGGACCCTGGGTACACAAAAGCAAAGGTACACCGAGAAGAGGGTCCACTGGGGTACATAAAACCAAAGGTACACCGAGAAGAGGGATTACTTAAGCAAGTAGCACACCATAGTGCGGACCCTGGGCACGCTAAAGCACATGGACACCAGCAAAAGGGACAACTTTTGCAGGCGACAAGCCATTACAAGGGTCCTGGATTCCTCAAAGCTAAGGTACACACGGACAACAGGTACTACATAGGGAAGCAACGCACCATATCCAGTACCCAGGGCATACTCAAGCTAAAATACACCTACAAGAGGGCCCTGGGTACACTAAAGATGTGGTACATCTAGGAGAAAGGACTACCTAGGGACATTGGGTACACTAAAACTAAGGTACATCTACGAGAGGGACAACTTAGGGACCCTGGGTACACTAAAGCTAGGGTACGCTCACAAGGAGATCTTCTTAGGCAAGCAGCCTACCGTAGTAAGATTTCTGAGGACCTACGTCCTCATCCCCATACTGCTCTGGTCAACCCCAACAGAGCTGGGAATCTCAATATTAAAACTTTTATTCGGCAAAAGAGCCAATCTAGTAGTGAAGCCAAAGTACAAGTTACTTGTTGGCGGACGCCCCGGGCTGAAGTATCTAGAGGGATATGGGACCTCCCGACAAAGGACCGAATTACAAAAAGAAATCGAACAAGAGAACAAGATGATTTTATTGAAAGGAGTCTACAAGAAGAAGTTTGAGAAAACGTTGGCGAAATCTGTTAGTAACTTGATTGCCGCCATCAACAAGAACGAAGCGGCGAATCCAGGAAAGGAGGGCGTGGCTACGGTCCATAAAACTGGAGCAAAAGCAACCAGGAAGATCACAGTTGACCAGAGAGGAACCAGGAAGTCATGGGTGCTGTTGAAGTTGCCAAAAAATGGCGAGAAAGAAGACGAGAACGTTGAGAGGTACCAAGATAATGAACCGTCAATCAAACAGGTAACGACCGTCGGTAAACACAACAAACATGATGACCGACGTCAAGGTCACTCATCACCACAAACCAGAGATTACCAGCTCTTACGACACCTCAAAGCAGACCAAGAAACCTAAGGACATTCCAGTAGACACGCCGTCACGATCTGTACCCCAAATCTCCTACGACCTAAGTGCTATAAAAACCAAGAACGAGCTGTCGAAGACTCCGAATTCCGATTCTACAGCCGTATCGACAACTCTGGGCAAGATACTGAAGGGCATTCAAGACAGCATCAAAGAACTAAAACAGCAGCGTAAAAGTCCTTCAGAATCCGTGACCAAAGTAGTAGAAAAAGTGACGTCATTAAGTCACTGACGTCACGCGAGTCTCTGACGTCATCTGATACGCCCACCTGTATCGTTGACGTCATCCGATACCTCAGAAGCCGCGTCCGTTGCTAAAATTCCAGATTTACTGGCAGCTGTGAATAAGCTGCTTGGAGCACATTCCACGAAAATCCCGCCGATGCCTGGCGTCCCTAGCGACCAAACGGGTTCTGAATCATCTGCGATTAGCGTTCCCACGGTAGACACTCAGGCAGATGCAGCACGGAGGTATGTGGATGACGTCAGGGCATCTAATAATCCTCTACTGCCGAGGCCTGTGTTGGGGATGTACGATGAGCCTATTACAACATCTAGTCGCTCTAAAAACACCGAGGGTCAACAACCAGGTGATAATGTACTGTTTGAATCTGATGAACTGGCCACACAACGGGACAGTCAATCGAATATTGATGCTATGAAGTTGAAAGAAGGTGAAGTTCCTTCCTTCCTTCCTTCCTTCCTTCCTTCCTTCCTTCCTTCCTTCCTTCCTTCCTTCCTTCCTTCCTTCCTTCCTTCCTTCCTTCCTTCCTTCCTTCCTTCCTTCCTTCCTTCCTTCCTTCCTTCCTTCCTTCCTTCCTTCCTTCCTTCCTTCCTTCCTTCCTTCCTTCCTTCCTTCCTTTCTCTCATCTCTCCTTTTTTCCTCGCTTTCTTCAATCCTTTTATCTTCCGTTAAACTTTAACATTATAACAAACACTTATAAGTGATACTAACTAAAATGCCTATGTTAACAGATCTCGAGGCCTTTGCAGAGAAGGGGCTCAACGCGCACAACCGATATCGTTCCCTCCACCACGCACCCACCCTGAAATGGTCCGACGAATTAGCCACCCAAGCTGAAAAGATGGCCTACGGCATGGCCATGAAGGGAAGTATAGAAAAGTCCAATGTGGCAACCACTTTGGGATATGGCGAAAATGTTGCTAAAATGACAGGGACAATCTTCAACAGAGCTGGTGAGGAAGCCACGAGCTTGTGGTACGCGGAAATTGCGAATTACAGTTTCTCAGATCCCAGACTCTCGCCCCAGACCGACTCGTTCACCCAAGTTGTGTGGAAAGGCACTAGTAAGCTGGGCATGGGCTGCGCAAGAGATCTACAGACGAATGACCTGTATGTGGTTGCACTGTATGATCCTAAAGCCAACGATCCGGTAGGGCTGAGAAGCAATGTTGTTAACAAGGGAGGTGTGACTGAGGACGTTTATGCTTCGATTTTCAAGAGGCACAAGTTGCATCCAAGTGGATAAATATATAGCATTTATGATCTCGATGTTAGCAGCAATAGGATTGTGCATCAATGTTCTTAACAAGGGAGGGGTGACTGAGGAGGTTTTGAAGACGCACAAGTTGCAACCAAGTGGCCCAGTGGCTTCTGTGATTCTAGAAGGAATGCATGGTAGCATTGTGTAATTCCAAGAAGACGGTAAAGGAACCACAAAGCATTGTTCTCAACAAGGGAGGGGTGGCTAAGGACGTTTGTACTTCGATTTTCAAGACCAAGTGGCTTCTGTGATCCTAGAAGGAGTGCATGGTAGCATTGTGTAATTCCAAAGAAGCCGGTTAAGGAACCACTGTTCTCAACAAGGGATGGGTGGCTAAGGACGTTTGTACTTCGATTTTCAAGAGGCAAAAGTTATTCTGAATGAAGTGGACAAATAGCTCCTAGAATCCCAACTCCATTCCACTGCGGGTTCACTCATTTAATAATCTGGACAGTCGTAGATTCCCATGACTTTGTATGTAAATATTTGTTTTCAAGGAGATTGCAAACAACCTGTGATTGATAAATAAAGATTTCGTTGTTTCACATTACGTCATATATTTTGACGAATTCATTAAGTAGATTGAAAAATAGGAGAGAAAAATGAATGAGAAAAGGGAGTGGAAGATAGGAACAGAGGCGAGTGAATAGATGAGAGAAGAATCAGACTAGTGTAAAGCAAAACGGGATGGAAACGGGATGGAAATGGGATGGAAATGGGATGGAAACGGGATGGAAATGGGATGGAAACGGGATGGAAATGGGATGGAAATGGGATGGAAACGGGATGGAAATGGGATGAAAACGGGATGGAAATGGGATGGAAACGGGATGGAAATGGGGTGAAGGGTGGGAGAAGGGATGAAAAAAATGAAAAGAAATTCTAAAGTGCAGAGCGAGAAGGGTATATCGGCACCCCCCTACCCTCGTACAAAAATTGCTCCTTCGGCCCGACACACCTACTACTAAGGTTTCAAATGTACCGTACAAAGTAAACGTAAATCTAGGTAGGAACTGAACACTACTGACCTTTTGTAAGCGACCACCTCCCGTACCGTGACGACCATCAAAGACAACGAAGATGGTCGTTTATAAGAGGTTCGATGGTACGAACTTGCCACCTTGTCTGACAACAAAGTCGGTCACTTAACCTAATTATTATTAAATTATTATTAAACCTGTTTTCACTTGCGACGCAAGCATTAGCGCAAGCACAAGAGATCTTATTTCACTGTGAAAACGGGCCTGCTCAAGGTACTTAGGCCTGGTTCAAGCCTTAAATAGCAGAAAAACGAAAAAAATTATAATGTCTAATCATTTTGACTAAACATCACAAAACTTGGTACAGCTTGAGAGTTTTATATCCTCTACTCATTTAAGTGAATGAAATCCAAAACAGCGTATCACGTGGTTAACCACGTGACAAAGAATTTTGAAAACAAAATATAAAATGCGGTCGCCAGTTTAAGAGGAAAGTGAAAGCAAATAGTTGTGTATAATCACGTTTATGATCATCTATTAACCCTCGTTTAGAAAACCTGCCTCCCGCTTTTTGCAAGGAGAATATTTCGGAAAAGAGGTCACGTGACCATTTCATCAGATTATATTTCTGTAGTTTTCTCTTAAACTATATATAATTCCGAGGTTTTCTAAACGCTATCTTGTTTAACTGGTTATCCTTAACGCTATTACGTAAAAGGTATTTCATTGTGAATTGAATTCACGACCGCATTTAAGAAAAACTATATTTTCCTCCATAAGGTCACGTGACCACATGACGTCACAATTGTTAGATCCAAATTCTCTCAAATCTTGTATATAACCTTATGCCTAAATATGAGTGCCTAAGTAAATTAGAGCAGCGAGTTATTACAAGAAATGTGATTTTCCAAGTTGCCTTTTTGAACCAGGCCTTAAGTACCTTGAGTGACGCAAGCATAAGCACAAGAGGTCTAATGTCACTTTGTAAACGGGCCTAATAATGATAATAATATAACTTTATTTAAACACGGTGGACCCATCAGGATTTTACAAAGAAATATGATAAAATTGTAAATATCTATATACATAAACACTCTATCTATCTAATTATTATATATAAAAACTAATACTATAAATAAACAAAATAACCTGCTTTTCAGGAGTGCCGTGTATTTAGTGAACTAGTTTAAAAAATCGTTTACAGCCAGCACGAAAAACTACTAAGGGTTTGTGCTTGCCGTAATTCGTTTGGGAGGCCATTCCAAAGAACAGCCCCATTATAGCCTGACGTAAGCATAAGCGCAGGCACTAGAGGGCTTATTTCACTGTAAAAACGGGCCTGACGCAAGCACACGCGCAACAGGTCTTATTTCACTGTGAAAACGGGACTGACGCAAGCATAAGCACAAGCACAAGAGGTCTTATTTCACTGTGAAAACGGGCCTGATCGCCGCAAGCATAAGCGCAGGCACAAGAGGTCTTATTTCACTGTGAAAACGGGCCTGATCGCCGCAAGCATAAGCGCAGGCACAAGAGGTCTTATTTCACTGTGAAAACGGGCCTGATCACCGCAAGCATAAGCGCAGGCACAAGAGGTCTTATTTCACTGTGAAAACGGGCCTCACGCAAGCACAAGCACAAGAGGCCTTATGTCACTGTGAAAACGGGCCTGACAAGCACAAGCACAAGAGGTCTTATTTCACTGTGAAACGGGCCTGACGCAAGCGCAAGCACAAGCAAGAGAAAAAAATAGGCAGATTATATTCTCTTGGTACAAGTATAAACTTGTTTCACTGTCTTGCGCTTGTGCTTGCATCAGTCCCGTTTTCGTACGACACGAGCGTACTTAGGCTTGCGTCGATGGTGAATACCAGACTTTACAACACAACTGATCGTATGACCCTGACTATCAGCGCATGAAGACACGGTAATACAACAATCAAGCTACACGAACCGTGTCCTTTTTCACGGTGTACCCGATTACGTCATCTCCATGGATTTCGACAAAACCTCATTAATCATTCATTTCCCAAACGACGGAGCCAACCTAAAAAGATTTAAAATATGGCGTGTTTTGATAGCTTTGGGAGTCAATAAATGCCGATATTGCACTACTCTGAGGTGAATAACACTATTATTCCCCCGTTGACGTAATTATTGAGGTTAGTATATCCACCAACTGCTTGTAGTATGGTAATTTGTACGGTACTCCAGTATCAACTTCATCTTATCATCATCCAACATCCAACAACATTCCAATATGCTGTTATTGTTTATAGAAATAGTTAGTTTTTTGTGACTTTGTTAGTCTTGAGTTATAATGTTAATGTGTAGTGTTAAAATAGGGAATAAGTTTATTTTCTCGTGTATTTTAAATGACCAAGTACTTGACGAGTTGGAGAACGTCTGACAGTAGCAATCTCGGTTTAATTAGGACCTGTTTGGGGGCGGAATTGTCGTGAATAAGTCTTTTCATCCAAGTATTTTCTGATACTTTCTTGGTCTCTATCAACGTTCTACCAAAATACGAAATGAAGTGAGAAGAACGAAGAATAATAGAGTTTTTGTAACGGTTTTGCTTGTCAATAAACAATTTTTCGAAAAGAGGATGCGAAAAAAGGAATCCAGGAGGTCACGGGTTCGATTCCTGTCTGGGCTCGGTATTTTCTCCGAGTCTTTTTACGCCTTGACGAAACCTTACGGACTACTTTGCGAACTATTGCTTTTGTTTGTTGTTGATGTTGTCGTTTCTCTTCTTCTGCTGCTGTTGTTGTTGTTGTCGTTTCTTTTGTTGTTCTCTTTGCCTTGCTCTTGATATTGTTCCTGTTTCCTGTTGTGTAAACTGTCAATGATAATGCTGTTGTATGTTAGTATTTATGTGACAGTTGTTGTTGATTGTTTGTAGTCGATGGCCATCGTTGTCTTGTTATTGCTGCTGCTGTTGTTTCTAATGAAAAAGACTGGTACAATTGTTAATTGATACACTTTAATTTAAAGTATTTTTATTCTGAAACTGCAGGTTCATGTCACTCAAACAAGAGTTGATAACAAACTATGCTCGATGAAGTCCAACACTTTTCAGTATGAAACTAAAAGACAGACGTCATTTGGTTTTTGTTTGCACGTTTATCTTCCTTTCGACACAAGGTAAGGTTTGGAGGTTCGTCCGAACACCAACACACCATGCACAGAGGCAATCGATGCCTTTACTCGTCCTCATTGAATCACATTGCACTGCGCTAAGGTACACTACGCCTTGCCTACGGAGTGAGCACTCAAATATATCGATCCCAAAACACACTGAATAGACCTCTTATCCTAAATTAAACACCTCACATGCAGCACTCTACTAATCTTTATTTCTTGAGTATAATTAGGAGTTCGATATTCTTAAAACCCATTTGTGAAGCGAAAATCGAACTACATATACTGACAAAATACGGTTGAGCGTACCACAGGTTTACAAAATGACATGACCACAGGAAGCCCAAAACATTGTTTAGACAAAATTAGAGGATGGAAAGCCAGTGGGGCTAGAATTCCAGCTGATCATCCCACACACCAAGTAAACGCTCAATGAGCGTCTAGTTTAATATAAATACACAAAATGTACCAATGTGGAAGTATAAAAATTATAAATACATGATTGAATATGTGCAACATTTGAACCATGTGCTGATGTAATATGGTGGATAGTGTATCACCAGCATTGACTGTACATTGTACTTACCACATATTTGTTCTAAGTTAGATGCATTCAAATCAAGAAGTACTGTGCCATGCAATAAACAGCTACGCAATTCAAAAAGACTGTACAAAGATAGTGTTGCAACATGAGGCTTGCTCCATCTGTTTCCAACTTCTTCAACATCCTCCTCAAATTTCAGCCATCTTGCTGATTCCTTCCATACACCACTCCCATCATCATTCACTTCATATTCATCAAGCTCAGCAAAGATTTGGTGACCCTCTACTTCATATTCTTGGCCACCAAGAATGAAGCGGACACGCTCCGATGGAAGTGCAGCAACTTGGTCAGTTTCTAGAAGAAGAAAAAAATCACACTTCAACCTACTACAATTATGGTAATCTTAACATGCAAAACTGTTATTAAATAATATTTATTTAGCAGTTTGTAAAGAGCTTTGTTATATTGTTATTGACTACTGGTATATGTACATGAACAGTAAGTCAATGTTTGTTAACATGACAACAGTGAATAGTTGCAGAACTTTATATTAAGACCCATCCAAACGAGTAAAACGTCGATAAAACATTGCGTAAAACATTGTTTTAGAAAACATGGTGAGATGTTTTGTCGGCTGGCCAAACGAATACAACATGTTTTAAATGCGAAATGTATTCTGGGAACTGGTACCCATGGTTACAGAAAAAACTGACTTGTATGCGTGCATAAACACAATGTTTTACGATGCCGTCCAAACGAATCAAAATGTTTTACTGGACACGAAAACAATAGAAATGTTTTACAGAATGTTTGACACAGTTCAAACTTCGTAAAACATGTTATCGAATTCATGAATAATTAATGAGGGAAATACAATAGAAATCATAAGTGTAGCAGACATCTGTAAATCGGCAAGAGATTCGTCCTCATTTGCATTCAACTTTAACTTGGATTTTCTTGGCCAAACTGTTTCCTATCATCAAAATTATAGTAAAACATCCACTTATACATCGTTGGATTCGATAAGTAATATACAATATTTGCGTTCGATCTGTATGGGATTTACAAACTCCTGCCTACGGTTCGAGTTTATAAATCCCATACAGGTCGGCCGCTCATATTGTATATAGTACTTAAAACATATTACAACATGTTAAAACATGGTGGCCAAATGAATAAAACATGTTTTACAAAACAATGTTTTATGATGTTTTACTGAAATGCTTTACTCGTTTGGATGGGCCTTTACTGTCAGTATTTGTAAAACACCCGTTTTTTTGGTTAGAGGTTCCAGTCCATCCCGGCCACAGGAAGCCCGAGCTAGAGAGCATTATGTCATTCGATATGACAACTATCACATAATGACCACGAGGTTCTTCCCTCGGTTTGATCGGTTGTTCTTTAATTTTTGGTGCTGAGCTCTGAAATGATGTGTTTTGAAGTTCTTCGTCACCTTCTACTCCAAACGCTCACTATGTTTACGGTAGGCCTACTCTAAAAGATGTCAGTGAACAAATTTGGACCGGGCCGTTCCGTGAACTCATAGCAAAATCAAATCAAACTATGATATCAAATGAGCAAAATATGAGCAAATAATGGCTAGAAATGGCAAACAAATGACTACAAGTCAGGGCATCTGACAGGTTGCACGGTTGCGGATCCGCACAATTAGGTCAAACCCGCACAATCCCGCACAATTCCTCAAACCCGCACAATTCCTCAAAATCTGCAAAATCCCACACAATTTGTAGAAATTTTTCATTAAAACAGACATTCCTCTTGATCACTATGGTATTGGGAAAAATTGATGGATATTTTTATGCCATTTACCTTCGAAAACACGTCCAGAAATCCTTTGTTTTGTTCGAAGCTCGAGCAGATGTAAAAAAAATGACAAGGCGTTCCATTCATAGCTTGCGCAGGCCTGGGCTCTAGTTTGTAAAAAATGCCAAGGCGTTCCATTCGCTTCAATGATCGTTTCGCTCTCGAGCTGAGTGTAAAATTGTGGCTCGATTTTGCGAGTTTGAAAGAAATCAATCAAAATAGTACCTTCTCTGATATCTGTTCCTTCAAATTAAAGCGATCTGGACATTTTGGGGTCAATTTTCTGGGAGAAATGTGTACCGAAACCTTAAAATATTGCGCAATCCCGCACAATTTCCCGCACAATCGATGTTTTTGCCCGCACAATTTACGTCCAAAATCCCGCACAATTTTACTTTTTTCCCCGCAACCTGTCAGATGCCCTGTACAAGTAAACACTGGACTATAAACTCTTGTTACTGCTTTAAATTCTTGAATTCGATAGTTCTTTTGATTTCATGTATTGATAATAATTTATCTTTGTACAATGTGAGCTTGATTTGTGTCCCAAAGGATATCAATTTTATAAACCTTTCAAGAGCTTTTTCGTATAGACTTCGAAGAGTTATTTGGTGACTTGTAATTTTTCTGTCCGAAAGTATATAAGGTCAAGAACTCGTAAGTTTATATTGTTGATGCTATCGCAGTTGAGTTTGTGAAATCGATACGGCGAGTTTATACATTGCCCAACCGTAAGAAAACACGAAATTCTGTTCTTTGGAACGTTCTTTGTAAAATATAAATGCATCACAAATGTTCATTAACTATTGAACTTTAGTTCTTGGCTATATTTACGCTTTCCTGCTCGAGTATCGTCAATATAGAAGAGAAATCTACTTGATATGAATATCGAATTATGCATGCATGTTTACTACCGAGTCACGCAACGAGTGATGAAAAGTCACGCTGCGATGTCTACTGCTGTCCAAGGTTTTAGCACTTCTATGAAATGTAGTTCTTTGGCTAAAATCTAAGTATTTATAATTTTTAGTACTCATTGATCAATCATCGATTTCTGTGGTACTCTAAACTTGCCATTTATATCAATGAAGTAGCATCTAAAAAAGGCAAACACTGTTTTAGCACTGTTTTATAGTCAGTTCTGAAATAGTTCCCTAATGAAGGTTTTTGACAAGTACTCTTATAAACTTTGCCGTTTATAATTATACCCATTCTGAGCTGGTGTTGTCGATTATAGAAATCAGTACTGTTTTACACTCTGTACCGTATCAAGAGAATATGACTGTTAAATTATGCAGTAACAGGCTAAAACTACCTTATAATGTTCACCATTTTCAGAAACCTTGCAATTTTAAAGCTACCAATTCTCGGCTTCATCATCTCATTATCAGTAGCCCAAGTGAACGCTATTAGAGCGTCTAGTTTTAAATTAAATAGTTTTAAACTAAATAAATTTTAAATTTTGTACAATTTGTACAAACTGTACATGTACTTTCATTATTCAGCATTTGAATCTTTTGAATCATTTGAATTGTTTTAGTGAATATATAAATTAAACTCACAAAAAATAGCATGGAAAAAAAAAGAAACCTGACTGACACATGCATCGTTGGAGCTACATGTAAAGCACGGCCGCATGAAGGCCACCAAAATTAAGCACTGAAATTATCATGCGGTCATGCTTAATTAGCTCCAACGATTTTGCTAAAACTTGGTCAGGTTATGAATTATGTGTTAATCTAAAGTGATTCCAAAACTTTCATCCAAAATAAATGGACAGATTTTTCGCAAGATCCAATTTTATCCCAAACATTGACTTTACTTAAGTTCTAATATTATTAAAAAAAATGTTCTGCAGTGCAATCGAATTATATTGTATTATACACCCTATGCAATACTCGATTTCTGTAATTTGCATAAATTTGCAAAAACTGAAAGATTGAAAGATCATCCACAGTTTAGTAATTACCCCAAAAGTGCATTAATAAAAATGAAACTATCATAAAGTAGTAAGCGTTTGAAAAGTGCAAAATACATGGAAACGAGGCATTTAGGGCCAAAGTCCGGTTTCTGGCACAAATCTTTGTAATTTCAAGTCACTATATCTTTTCAAGAATCCGTATTAGCCATTACCTAAACGAGCAGGGGACTGGGAAATAGTTTATTATAATTAATTCGATTACGAAATTAAGTTTATGACATGAAACAGCATGTTGAAATTAGTATATGTGCAAAGTTTGATGTGATTTGAGCGAATTATGTCGGAATTATAAACTTTTGAAATTGTTTTGTCCAGCCAAAATTTTACAGTGAATGTATGGTTTGGCTGGACAACGTCAAAAATTTACAGAGTTTGTATGGGAAAATAGACATATTTGATGCCCTCTAGCATCGTCAATATTAAGCCGAAGTTCACCAAACTTTCCAGATAAGCTAAGTTTGGTCTGCTCTCTCAGAAAATGATGCCCACTTTTGCTAGTTTCTTATTGAATTAGTTTTACGGACTTGGTCCCAGTCCCCTGCTCGTTTAGGTATTGGCTAATTACAGCCCTACCATTTGGTGTGTTCATTATTGATAACACTCTCTTCAAAGAGATTGTCAGATATTGCTGTAACACATTCCCAATAACAAAGTGAATGAGATTTTACGATTCTACCATTTATGCATAGGGTCTATAGGTGAATGATAGCTCGAATAGTTGCCAATGTTTTGTGACAATTAAGCGATTCTGGAAACAATGGCTTTAATTACGATTTTCCTGAGCTTGAGCAGACTATACAATGAACATGTTCGTGGGACAGCAATTGTCAGTTCTAGCTATTGGGTATTAAAAATAGTTCTGTTTAATACTCCATCTAGAGCAAAAGAATAAATTAAGTTGTCATGTTGACGGTAGCTCCAAAGCTATCGATAAAACCATTTTACATTGAGAAGACGTTTACGAGTTTTAATAATATAGGGGAGGAAATTGATAAAAAACGAAAAGTTGGCCTACTTTATATGAAGTCACTCGATACACACACATCCGTCCAAAGCCAAAGGATCACAAGTGTGAAAACAGAAGACGACAATTATTCAGAATCTTCTGAATAATTCTCGTCTTGAGAAAAAGCAATGTTAACCGGTGTTAAACAAATGTGTATGAGGAAGACAGGCTTTACCAGTTGGTGAATCACTTTTGTGCTTTCTTCTGTGTCCGTGCCGATGATGATGGCGACGGCTATTAGAACCTCGGCTTGTTCTTCTTGGCGGCCGGTTGGAATTCTGTATTGGAAGATGAACCCCAACATAGATTTGTCTGTGGTCTGCAAGAAACGGGAGAAAACACGTTAAATAACACACAGCTGGAAAACTAACTAAACTAACCATCCTAAATGGGCAGCCGATTACATGATGACAAGTAATTTTATTTTCGTTTAGATGAGAAAATTGTTGTAACATTGTTCGTACTTCGGTAGTCCAACTCATCGAAATAGTGAATGGCGCTCTCTGTAACGGCGTTATCCAAAAGCGTACTATCCTCGTCCTATGACGACAAATATAGAGTGATTTTGTGCCTTAAACTGGAGTTAAATTGAGAGAACTTCATGAGAAAAATTATTCACCATATTGAGACTCGGTTCCGCCATGTTTGTCGTTTTGCAAAGCCTCGATGTCATGACACCACGTGAACTATTCGATTATGACCGGAAGCGGTCGCTGTAAAGCGTACATGAGATACGGACGGCGGACTGCGGATACGGACGGCGGATATAATTTTCTTATTTTTTTAAAATTCAATAAGACTTTACACTTGTATTTCATTTTTTTATTGAATTGAACCCAGGTTTTCATTTTAATTATTAAAAAGTCCTTTCATAAATACCTCACTAAAACATTTCCCACATTATTTATTATCTCATTATTTATTATCTCATTGTGTAAATTACGTAATTCAGCTTATGCTGCAATGTAATTATTTTTAATAAAGATCTATCTATCTATCTATCTAATTTTTTTTTTTTAACATGTTCCCATTTTACCGATGATCATATATATTTTATTATCATTTTATTTAATTATGTATTTTGGGCTCCTTCGTCGGGTAGCAAACACTATTGCGAGCAGGAAGCAACTCGTAGACATGCACAGAGAGAGAGTAGTTGAGCGTCTGGTTCCCAGGATACACCAAAAACAGATCGAGACTATACATAGAAGAAATACTGAGTACAGTATCTACAAACCACCATTTGTCATTGCTTTTATTGTACCAGATATCACACAATGATCACCTAGCAGGGAAGGGAGATTAATTTCCCCTCCCCCTCCCCCTAGGGCCGTTGCGCATGCAAAAGAGATAAATGTAAAGGCAAATGGGGATAACGAAATGGAAGACCACTGCTCTCCAAAGAAAAGAAGCATAGTTCATTTCCAATCCAACTTCAAGTTATTGCTGCGAGCGAAGCGAGCAGCGAAACTAATCTGGACATGGGCTTCCTGTGTTGTGTGTGGACGCGTTTCACTGGGCTCTTTATTATCCAGCTTGGTATGAGACGTCACTGGTCATGACCTCGTGGTTATTGCGAAATCCACATGGTACTTATGATCAGCGGTGGTAATAACATGGCCGCTGTGATACAATACGTTCTCCTTGTAGCTATACTATTGGTTGCATTGTACTCAGACACTCGGAGAAAGCGAAAGCTTGACATGTTCATAGCGACTATACAGTCAGGAATATTTGGCGAGATTGTCTACCAGCCGTGTACGGGGGATGATGAAAGTTCGCCGTGATAATCGTGCTAGAACTGATAAACAAACGAAATCTAGATGTTCTTTTAAAAGTTTTATTCATCTACTGGTATATATTCAAGGTAATTTAATGGAGCAGAAGCCGTCAAAGTTCGTTCTACGATGACGGTAAATAAGAATACATGCGTACTTTATTTTACCTCACATCGACCGTTTCAAGTTCGACTAAAATACTACTGCATAAATCTTCTCCCTTATATTCTACAGTGTAGTACGTACTAATATTCAAGACTGGCTTTTGATTAAACGTGATGAAAAGGAAGATGTGTTTATTATCAAGCGAAATAAATTCATATTTGGCGAGATTGTCTACCAGCCGTGTACGGGGGATGATGAAAGTTCGCAGTGATAATCGTGCTAGAACTGATAAACAAACGAATAGCTGGTCATCTACACATCTATATTAAATCTAGATGTTCTTAAGTTTTATTCATCTACTAGCAAATGATATGATATATTTTAAAGTTCACTTCTATGTTTGGGCTTCTTGTGCTTCAATTGTGGCTTCTGTCGAGTGATAAAACATGAATTTATTTCGCTGTAATACACACATGTTTTATCACTCGACAGAAGCCAAAATAGACCTGTTTAGCTTGTCATTCTCGTACCCAGAGCCCGCTCGTCATTTGGTTTGTCGCTGGCTCTGGGAATCCCATTCTCGTACCCAGAGCCCGCTCGTCATTTGGTTTGTCGCTGGCTCTGGGAAACCCTGTTGCTCGGTCGTCAAATTTTGACGACCAAGTCGTCAGAGCGCATGCTCATACTAAAGACCGCTGAGAGCGGGTACTGTGGAAGAGTCTACTGGCTACGTAGTATTTACGTTGGTTTGAATATTCAAACTAACAAGTACACAAGTTTGTACATTTATCTTCGTGTAGCCGTTTAAAATCCCTTCGACGTTCATCACCGGTTCTTCTCTGGCTCTGTTGCGATAAAGGCTGGACGATAAATACATGTTCTAATATAATCTTGCATGTGAGCCTTCCTGTCTTCCGCTTTGTTATTGTTTCTCTTGAATTATAAAAATATTCCTTTGAATACTCAAAGCGAGTACGATCGATTGTGTCTGTAGCCGTTACTTTACTTTTATAATTTATGTATTGTTAGATCTCCCTTTACGAATTCAGATCAATTTATGTCTACTACACAGTCACTCTCATTTCCATATTCAATAACGGAATACCATTGTATGAAAATACAACCGTCGCTGTCATTCCTTTCGTTCGCCTTGCAAGTTTGAATCTTTGTTGATCTCGTGAACCAATCAAATACGATCAGTCATTGTTGATTTCATCAGCCAATGAAATTCGCTAAAATTTCAGGGATTCCCACATTCTCGTACCCAGAGCCCGCTCGTCATTTGGTTTGTCGCTGGCTCTGGGAATCCCTGAAATTTTAGCGAATTTCATTGGCTGATGAAATCAACAATGACTGATCGTATTTGATTGGTTCATGAGATCAACAAAGATTCAAACTTGCAAGGCGAACGAAAGGAATGACAGCGACGGTTGTATTTTCATACAATGGTATTCCGTTATTGAATTATAAAGCTATGGAAATGAGAGTGACTGTGTAGACATAAATTGATCTGAATTCGTAAAGGGAGATCTAACAATACATAAATTATAAAAGTAAAGTAACGGCTACAGACACAATCGATCGTACTCGCTTTGAGTATTCAAAGGAATATTTTTATAATTCAAGAGAAACAATAACAAAGCGGAAGACAGGAAGGCTCACATGCAAGATTATATTAGAACATGTATTTATCGTCCAGCCTTTATCGCAACAGAGCCAGAGAAGAACCGGTGATGAACGTCGAAGGGATTTTAAACGGCTACACGAAGATAAATGTACAAACTTGTGTACTTGTTAGTTTGAATATTCAAACCAACGTAAATACTACGTAGCCAGTAGACTCTTCCACAGTACCCGCTCTCAGCGGTCTTTAGTATGAGCATGCGCTCTGACGACTTGGTCGTCAAAATTTGACGACCGAGCAACAGGGTTTCCCAGAGCCAGCGACAAACCAAATGACGAGCGGGCTCTGGGTACGAGAATGTTTAGCTTGTATGCAATCCCTTCTCCCCAATCCCCCTCTACATTCGCTCCCCTCCTCGTCCCCAGACCCATCTCCCCTACCCCTTTCCCTGCCCCAGAGAGCCTGGCTATATTTCTGAAATTTATTTGTTCATATTGAAAGGACTAATTCTCCAGAGAACACCATGTTTACATCACATGGTTTGAAATGGGCAATTTACATACGAAGCTAAAGAGGTCTATTGTGTCGCCAATTTGAAGCACAGGAAGCCCAAACATAGAAGTGAACTTTAAAATATATCATTTGCTGAAATGTAGAATGAATGTTCACAGTTACATTTTGCAACTAATTCAACTCGCAGCACTTCACTTTCTATTAGAAACGGCTAGTAATAAATATATTACTTGCAAGCCCAACAAAATGCACGAGTTATTATAATATTCATTAATTATTCACAAGGCAGCTGTCCAATCTGTGAGCAGTATTCAGGTCACGTGCATAGTCATGTAAACTGGATACAAATCCCATAATACTAAAAGAACAGGGAAGGCTTGAATTTTTAGCAGGGAAAGGCTGGGGTTGATGAATAAAATCAATAGTTAATAGATCTATTAATATGCTATATAATTTACAGAATACTAATAGATAGATATATTAACTATTCGGCATAAAATAATAATGAATGTACAGTTGCATTATAATCATCAAGTGATGAATTACTTAGGTAACTATTATCTACTTTAGATTGAAATGCTAGCTGACCTAGCTTGTAGCTAGATGTTAGTAAACTCAGATTTGCGAAGACTTCATCTGATACATCAAACTCAAAATTGCTTCAACATGGCAAATTGATATTTGCTAATTAAAGCATCATCTAGCTGATACATTTTATTGTTATAACATATTATTATTATTTATAGGGATATTTTAATGGGTGGGGTAGATAGGTGTCTCCAATTAGTTTCTTGTAAAACTAGAAAACATGACACGTTAATAAAGTTATTATTATAGTTATTATTACATCAAAATTGCTTAAACTTGAACATGACAAATTGATATTTGCTAAAGCATCATCTGATACATCAAACTCGAGCTCAAAATTAGGAGACAAACTAGTAGTATTATCATTATGGTTCATGACATAGGTGCTGAATATGAAAGTAGAAATTTCCTTAGATCACTCTTGTTCATAACATAAATTCATAACATAAATTCCGTATCTATGGTCCGCCGTCTCTATTCTCTATTTTCTCATTAGCACATTGTCATAATGCTTTGCGCCTTGGGGGGTAATACAAAAAGAAAATCGGGAAACCAGTTAATATTATTTCCCTCGATATCGTGATGATATTCAAAAATTTATTTGAGATATTTCAAGGGGTGATCGAGAATTTTATTAATAATTAAAATGAAAACCTGGGGTTAATTCAATAAAAAAATTACACTTGTATTGAACAAGTGTAGCTATTGTTTTCGGTAAAATACAAGACAGTGTAAAAGTCTTATTGAATTAAAAAACAAATAAGAAAAATAATAATTTTCGAAAACTATATATCCGCCGTCCGTATCCGCGGTCCGCCATCCATATCGGCCGGGTCCATCCTCACTATACAGTGACCCGACCGGAAGTTTCGACCCGTTTGTGGCCAACAAAAGAAAATGCCATTTTATAACTCGGGCTTCCTCCAGAAGTGCCTGAGTTTAAAAAAGCCCATTTTTTATAACGTCGGTCTGGACATTCTTGAATAATCATTGCTTTACATGTCTATAAAAGCTAGAGAGCGACGGATTTGATTTTCCAGTAGATTTTGTTTTGGTAGATCAGCTCGCCTGGTCCGTGTCGCTGTGCTTGCCGACTGCCGTCAAGCCGTCACTTTAATTTGACAGATTTTTCTCAACGTCAGCCTGGACATTCTTGAATAATCATTGTTTTACATGTCAAAAGCTAGAGAGCGAGGATTTGATTTTCCAGTAGATGTTGTTTTGGTCGTCTGGTCCGTGTCACTAGGTCCTTTGTTTATACAGTGCTTTGTTGACTCGCCTATGCCTCGGTTTTACACAATAGCTCTCGACTTCTCCCAAACTTCCCTTGTGTTTATATCAGGCTATGTAAACACGGGAAACGTTTTCTATTTGTCAAATTGTAAATTATTATTTCAATTTGTCAGTGTTTTCGATTGTAACTAGTATTGTTCTGTAATTATTGTAATCAGTAGTTATTGTATCCAGTGGGCCAAATTGTTTCATGTCATTATTTCACTCTCTGCATGTACTCAACTACCTAGTATGTAGTAGTAGTAGTAGTTTTTATTATGCGTCATTATACGATTTATTGGTTTGTTTTCGTTAGTTTGGGATTCCTTTGTAAAAGCTATTACCCCGCTTCAGTGTAAACATGGTGAAGATCAACTCGATCGCCTTCAAAACACCTGTTGTCGCCTAGGAACATTTAGTACTGTTTTCGCCCAGGCGTACCTGGACCGAGCGAGAGATGAGAGAGTGGGACGAGACAGTGCGAGAGAGTGCGAGTTTGCACGTGTGTTGAGTTAGATGTGAAGATCGCGAAACTAGAGGAATAAAATATCGTTTTCGTACGTACATAAAATTGGTCCTTCGAGCCGGATCGAGATGAACGAAGATGGATAAACAGTCGTTGGGGAGATTGAAGAGGTTCTACGATAGGAGAACAAAGCTAGAAGGTAGAGTATCGCGGAATGTAAACAAAACTCGAAGTCTGATCGAAGAGAATGGCAGCAGAACGGTGTTGAAGAGCTTAAAAGAAAGAATATCGGAGAGTTGGAAGGAGATTTGCGAGATCAAAGAGCACATTATAAAAGTACCAGGAATCGTCAAAGACAATGTGGCTGAAGCTGAAGAATGGAACGAAAAGGTGAGCGAAAATTGTGAAGATATAATAGATGAAATTGACGCTCACTTGGAAGCACGTGCAGAAGAGCTTGAGTCAACTTTGAGCTACAAATGCAGTGACGAAGATTTGTCGGACATAACAAAATCGAAAGAAGGAAAGCTGAGTTCTGACGAGGAAAGTTTGAACAGTGAAAAGACAGTAGACTCAGAATTAGAATCGACAAAATCGAAAGAACTCTTAGTAGACGCCAAAGTGGCGGAAGTCCGTGTGAAACAAGAGAAAATTCATTTCAAAGAAAAATGCCGTCTCGAGGCACAGGAAGCCCAACTGAGAAAACTAAACGCTCGTCTGAAGCTCAAACAAGAAGAAGAAAAGGTGGGAAGACTAAAGCTCAAAGCTAAGCTTCTGGATGAATATCAAGAAGAAACTTGTGTACAGTCTAAAAGGAACAAGAAAGCGGATTTTGAGGAAATTAAAAGGAACAGAAAAAAGAGATCTCAGTCGTCTAGTGACGACGAGAGCGACAACGGAAGTCAAAGAGAGTTGGATGACAGCTACGAAACCGAAGCGGATGACGACGCCAAAGACTTGGATAACTTGTTTAAGGGGTTAAAGAAACCCCAATTAACGACTTCGCGGGGGACAAGGAACTGTATCATGATTGGAGAGCCCAGTTTGACATTTTCGTCCACCAAGCTAGAGTGTCTTCGAAGATAAAGATGATGATGTTGAAAAATTCCCTATCAGGAAAGCCTTTGAAGATCGTGGAAAAGCTGGGTTACACCCCTGCACAGTATAAAACCGCCCTGGAAAAGCTAGACTTGAAGTTCGGAGGAGAGCGACGGCTCCTACAGCGGCATCTGGAAGCCATACTAGAGACACCCGAAGTACTAGAAGGTGACTTAAAGGAACTAGAAATATTTTCGGATCGACTTACGGACATTGTTGCCAAGCTTAAAGACTACGGTCATCGACGAGAAATTGTGGGAGTGTCTGCACTCTATACTGCCGTTCAACAGAAGATACCAGAAACTTTGCTTGTCACTTATCAGCAATGGGCTCACGACAATGGCAAGGAAGATGGTCTATCGACGTTTGTAAAATGGTTAGCACAGCAAGTCGTCTACAGAACCACGGCGGAGGAGACGAAGGGAAGACAGAAGAAAACGTCGAGAGAACGACAGTACGAGAAGAGAGAATATGTACGCAAGAGATCAAGTTTTCATTCAGCAGTAAAGGAAGCTCCAAAGTGTATTCTTTGTCAAGGATCACACACTATTACAGCTTGTAAGAGATGGGAGCAAGCTACAACCCCAGATAGATGGGGAATCGCCAAGCAAAAGAGACTGTGTTACCGCTGCTTAGGCAGGGGACATGATGGACGTAACTGCCAGTCAAAGGGACATTGTAACGTGAATGGGTGTCAAGGCACCCATCATTTTCATCTACACTACGAGAAACTACGAGTTCAGCCAAGCCAGGATGAAAAGGCGACCACCGCAAGTGCAACAACTAATGCGGCAGCAGCCAACCTTCGACCACCGGGTGCTGTGTTGCTACGAACTGTTCCTGTAACGTTGATTGGTGGTAGAGGACAACGCATTAAGGTTAATGCATTCCTAGATGACGGCTCAGACACGAGCTATTTACGAAGTGATGTTGCTACAGCGTTGGGACTTCACGCCAAGGAAGATCAGCTGAGATTGTCGACGCTCACAGATAGTGATGTAAAGCTGAGGAGCAAGTCGGTGGAATTCGAGATCGAAAGTTTAGATGGCAAGACGAAAAGAGAAGTGAGAGCCTGGACGATGAGTGAAATATGCCAGGGAATGCCAATTCCTGACTGGAATCGACACAAGAATGAGTGGAACCACCTGAAGGGGATTCCATTCCTACGAGTACCTGGAAGAAAGACAATACATCGCGTACAATTGCCCATCAATTTGTGTCACGGCCGTGAATTACTAAATAATAGACTGAATAAAGGATTAACGGCTCCGAAATAACGTAGAATTTCGAATTTTTTTTACATGTTACAGTACAGTATTTATTTTCCACGATTTTTCGCAATGAAAAGTACTTTTTTCAATTTCCCGCGAAAACTCCGACCCAGGCCTCGCGCGGTTTCACTTCCTGACTCGCAACAAATCCCAACAGTATTCTCGGTCGAAAAAAATCGCGTTTAAATAAAAACCTGGAGCTAAAGAGCATTGTTTCCAAGGCTACACAGGCCTGGCTACACAACCAGTTTGAAAATGGCGGAAGGAGAAGGTTGTTTTGAAGAGAGAAAACCTTTGTAAAAGTCCGGGAAATTCGCATCAAGAGCTGGACTATGACTAAAGGAAACCTCAGAAAATCGGTGTTTGCGTTTATGTTCGAAAGAAACAAATCGAAGAATTATTTTAGGCAACAAATGTACATCAAATTTCCGCTGTTACATTTTTTGTCGAGGGCATTGCTGAGACACACCAAGCCGCTTCTTCCTTCAGTGTCGTACTTTCCATACAAAAAGACGCCATTCTGGGCCGTATTCAGTCTAAGAAAATCGGTAGATCGCTCAACAACTAAAAGGTAAAAAGCAAACAGACTTAAACCATTGTCGTATTAGTTTTATTTTCCGCTGTTACATTTTTTCCTAATGCTTCTGTTTTATTGTCGCCGAGAGTTGAAAGTATGAATTTCGGCTTTTTCTTTGTAATTCCTCGTGTTTAATGAGCATGAAATGTGACAGGCGTCTCTCGATAATATGCAAATTGAATGCAAATTAGCAAAAATCACCGGAAGTGACACTGAATTGTACGCGATGAGACATTCTGATAGGATCTGACTATCCAGAACTAGCATTAGCACTCGAGGAGCGAATCGGAAGACCGGGGGAACCAGTAGCTAGAAGGACGCCCCTTGGATGGACCTGCGTGGGACGCATAGCTGATGTTGATGAACGACGAACAACAGCCCATGCAAGAACCTTCTTTAGTCAAGATGTCATGCAGTGCAATATAGATGAGCAACTGCGGAGGATGTGGGATATCGACTCACTCGGAGTGTGCCCCACTGACAATGAACTTTTGTCGCCTGACGAACGTCTAGCGACGAATAAAGCTATTGAATCGAGGAGGAAGATAGATGATAGATACCGAGATCGCAATTCCTTGGAAGGAAGATGTGCCCACCCTACCAGACAACAGAAAGCAAGCTGAAAGCCGATTGCTGTCACTGGAGACGAGCTTAAAGAAGAAACCTCAGATTGCAGAGAGGTACAAGGAAGTGATGGACGCGAACATTAAGAAGGGCTACATTCAAAAGGTAGAGCCCCACGAGGAAGACACCAAACCATCTTGGTATCTTCCACATTTTTCTGTTGTCCGAGAGGACAAGCAGACAACGAACGTCCGCATCGTCTACGACTCAGCCGCAAAGTACGAAGGCATCTGCCTCAATGATGTCATGCTGACAGGACCCAAGCTTCAACGAGACATCTTGGAAGTTCTGCTTAGTTTTCGTCAGAGACCTGTCGCGCTTGTGGCGGACATAAAAGAAATGTTTTGCCAAGTACTGCTTGCTGAGAAGGGCCGACGTTACCATCGCCTATTGTTGAGAGATCTTGATGACGCAAGACCACTTGATGTCTACGAAGCCGCGCGTCTTGTATTCGGCGACCGTGCATCGCCTTATTTGGCTCAATTTATCTTACGTTGTCATGCTGAGGAACTTAAGCAAGAATTCCCTCTTGCAGCGCCGGTTGTACTGGAGAATATGTACATGGATGACGTACTACACTCGGCTGAGACAGAAGCAGAAGCCATTAAGACGCGAGAACAGTTGACTGGACTTCTTAGCCGCGCAGGCTTTGAAATACGACGTTGGTGCAGCAACAAAGCGAATGTGTTGAAAGATGTACCAGAGGAAGATCGAGTGAGCGGAGTCAATATTGAAGAATCAGAGTTGCCAAGTATGAAAGCGTTGGGAGTTCAGTGGGACGCGGGTAAAGATGTGTTTACGTATGCAGTGAAGGAGATTGAAGGGACTGTGTTCACGAAAAGAGCCTTATTGAGTCGGATCGCCACACTCTTTGACCCATTACAGTACTTAGCACCATTTGTTATAAGGACAACAATGATGTTACAGGAGGCTTGGCTTAGAGGTCTTGACTGGGACGAAGAGTTTCCTGACGACTTAAAGGTATCGGTCAAAAAGTGGATGGACGAGTTGCCATCGTTGAAGAGAGTACAGATCCCACGATGTTACAGTGCCGCTGGGACTGAGCGAGCTAAACATGTTTCTCTACACACCTTTTCGGATGCGTCGCAAGCAGCATATGCAGCAGTCACATACATAAGGTATGAACAGATCGATGGAAATACAGAGATATCGTTCGTGGCCGCCAAAGCTAAAGTGACACCTATCAAAGCAATTAGCATTCCACGCTTGGAACTGATGGCAGCCGTCATGGGAGTTCGGTTGGCGGACACTATTACTGCTATTCTAAATGTGCCTGCAGATCAACGTTTGTTTTGGTCTGATAGTATGGATGTGATTCACTGGGTGCAGGGACAATCGCGTCGTTACAAACCATTTGTTGCACATCGTGTGTCTGAAATCCAACAGAAAACCAACCCTACACAATGGAGACACGTACCTGGTAAAATGAACAGCGCCGACGATGCCACCAGGGGTCTGAATGCCGAGGATCTAGTTAACGGAAGTAGATGGTTGGAAGGTCCAGCGTTCCTGTACCAGAAGGAAGAATCGTGGCCCTCCGGCGACGCTCCACTCCACCGAGAGTGATTGCACCGAAGAAGCTCGAAAGGAAAGCACCAGAGTGAACATTGCACTTGCTGTGCATCAAGTAAACGAATTGTTGGATGTAGCTAGAGAGATTTTCAAATTGGGTGAAGCTACTACGTGTCACCGCATGGGTGCTACGCTTTGTGACAACTTTGAAAGCGTCTAGAGGAAAGACAGTTCGTGGGAAGGTTGATGAACAACAGTCTGACAGTTTGACGACTGAGGAGATGGAGAGAGCAGAGAAATATTGGATTTGTCGGGTGCAGAGGAACGAGTTCCATGAAGACTGCGAAGAGCTAAAGACGGGAAAAGCATTATCGAAGAGTAGCCGACTTAAAGGCACTTGACCCATTCCTAGACCAAGATTCGGTGCTAAGAGTAGGAGGAAGACTACAGCATTCATCATTGCCTTACGACGCCAAGCACCCCATCATCCTACCTAAGAGGAATTGGATTTCAAGACTGATTGTGTTTCAAGTACACAGGAACAGCTATCATAGTAGAGGAACGAATTGCATACTAGCAGAACTGAGACAGAAGTACTGGGTGATACATGGCAGAGAAGTGGTTAAGCAGGTAGAACGAGAATGTAACCGTTGCAAGATACGAAGACGACGCCCAGGTGAGCAAATAATGGCACCTCTACCAGCTGCAAGACTTGGTGCTTCGATGAGATGTTTTGCTCAGTGTTGTGTTGACTTCGCTGGACCATTTGTGACGAAGATAACGAGACGGGTCACAGCAAAGAGATACTTGTGCTTGTTTACTTGTGCAGCGTCGCGTGCAGTTCACCTTGAAATTGCATTTACACTGAACACTAGCAGTTTTCTCGATGCCTTTTCAAGAATGGTTGCCCGACGTGGAAAGCCAGAGCTGATGATAAGCGATAATGGAACCAACTTTACGGCAGCAAACCAGGAACTTCGTCAACTTGTTATGAACTTGGATCAGCAGTCAATCTGCGATGAAGGAGCAAATCAAGGGATCCGATGGAGATTCAACCCACCAACTGGTTCACATCACGGAGGAGTGTTTGAAGCCTTAATAAAGTCAGCGAAGAAGTCGATCAAGGCGATACTTGGAAATGCTGGAGTGACAGATGAAGAACTGCTAACTGCTATTGTAGAAGTAGAAGGTCTACTGAATTCACGCCCTCTAACTTATGTTAGTGACGACCCAAAAGATGAACATGTACTGACACCAAACCATTTTATATTTGGACAAGCTGGAGGGCAACTAGCCCCACGAGTAGCTGACGAGATAGCGTTTAATCCTAGAAATCGATGGCGTTATGTACAAGACCTAGTACTGAAGTCGTGGCAGAGATGGATGAAAGAGTACTTGTCGACCTTGAACACTTGTCGACCTTGAACACTCAGACACTAATGTCAGAGTGGTGAAGGTCCGCTCTGGAAAGAAGGAGTACACACGCCCGATTACAAGACTATGCCCACTTGAATTGGAGTAGTGAACGCTCACGAGTCGTTCACGGGTGGGAGAATGTTGTCGCCTAGGAACATTTAGTACTGTTTTCGCCCAGGCGTACCTGGACCGAGCGAGAGACGAGAGAGTGGGACGAGACAGTGCGAGAGAGTGCGAGTTTGCACGTGTGTTGAGTTAGATGTGAAGATCGCGAAACTAGAGGAATAAAATATCGTTTTCGTACGTACAACACCTTCAAAACACTTTATTTCGAAGGTTAGATGAAAAATAGACACAACACAGATGTTAATCGATCATTAAACTTTACTTCTTGAATACATTTTACTTAATGTTCAAATATTTTCACTCTAAGAACGAAATGTAAATCATACAGGCTAACCATAGGTCAAAAATTGCGACCTCCCAAAACCAATACAAATACTATTTAGCAGCACAGGTAGCCCAATATTTCAAACATGCGCATTTGTTATAATATCGATATGTAACAATTTATTAAAAGATCAAGAACAGTGAATGAAACAAACTGTATAAACAACTACACACGATATCCGCTGTCATCTGACGGTACGAGTACATGGAATGTACACGTGATATCCCCTGTCATGATCATCTGCAATGTTTATGTGAATTGTTTCTCTTCCCAGTAAACTGCGGACACTCTTGAGTTTTCATCAGTCTTTTGAGATATACACGTGATACAGATTCTGATTCTTGAATTTTATTTGTGGTTTGACAATCCTTCATGCAGTGTAAAAATGTTTTGATTTCGCGATCGTTTCTTGTCCATTTCAGCCGTGGGAACGGTCCTTTATGATTGGTTGATTTTTACAGAGATGTGATTTCCGCTGTACATAACCACCTGAACAGTTTTAGAAATCTACAACATTTTTTAGTTTGAAAGAAATCTATTGACATAGAATTTAAGCCATCTACGCTTTGCTCCGACGGCAACTATTCATTATCACTAAAGAAATAATAACAAAGACAATACAATAAGAGTAACATGATACATTAGTATCAATCAATGAAAATCTTTATCAATGTACGTGCTTTATCGATTTTTCATAACAGTATCTTGAATTTAGAATAAAATACGTTGCAGTTGCCAATCAATTAGTAATGCTTCAGTAGGCTCTACCTTCAAAGGTAGATCATTTGTTTAGAACTGGTTTGGTACGAACCACGTCTCTGCATCCGGGATGACTTGGTTTCCAAGACGGTATTTATACGGTACTAGGACTACTTATGTTGTCCACAGTGGCAATCAGTGGTAGCAGAAGTACATGTACTTCTGGTGGTAGCAACAGCGGACAGAAGTAGACAGTTGTCCGCTGCTGCTCCATACATTTCTTTGTAAATTCTATCATTTTTGAATGCATCGCACAGAATTACCCATACAAATCGGTCATATCCTTAAATATGTTGCATTTGAAGGAGCGATAAACGATCCTAATTTAAATCTCTCTATTAGGGGCTTATAGTGAAATTCGCGGGTTATTCTCTTAAACTCGAACCCAGTTCCCGCCCGGCCAAACGCTCGCTCCAATTACTTCGCGGCTTATTCGTGGTAAAAAAGAAACTGGTGCTTAAATTTCTGTTGCTATAGGAATGGAGGCTAGGCTGCAGGGTCAAAGGAAAATGGCAGCAGATTTAAGTGTTTTGAAGCTAAAAATCGTCTCGTAATTTGACATTTTCGACTGCTTCGCTTCGATGGTATAAAACAGAACTTCACGAAAAGTCGCTAGTGAACATTGGTATGGAAGAAAGCTTGATATTGGAAGCAATAGAGCTATGTCGGGGCACCAAAATTCAAGTGTTACAATTGTTGTATTTCGCAAGGCTGAGCAATAGGAATCGATCGAACTGCTGGCATGATGAAATCCCATACATTCTAACACTACGGAGACCTGACATTCACCCTGAAAAAGTCGCTAGAAGACGAAAGGATATTTACAAATGATAACTTGGCAAGTAAAGATCAGTCGCAAGTATTTTATATTCCGTTGTTACAATTTATCGTAGATCACTGGTTCATTTGTAAATGACAGCCTAAGCATTGACTTTCTTCGATTTTACTGTAAATTTTACGTAGATCGAGTGGCCCGAGTGCCGTAATTGGAATGGGTCTAGCATATAATTACTCGGGCCCTTCCGAAGGAAGCCCGAGTTAGAAAATGCGTTTTTCGGTAGTAGTAGTAGTCGTAGTTTTTTTATTCGGCTAAAGAATGACGAAAGTATGCGACGTATTTAATCGTATCCGGAGTTTCAAGTTTAACAAAAACAAACGTGAGGGCGTTATCAGAACCATCTGACCTATGCAACCTCAAGACGTATCATTTTCAATAACTCACGATGAATGTTTATTTTATTCCACGTTTGAAAAATTCACAAGGAAAAGGAATCGTAAAAATCGTACTTCAAAACTACATCAAAGCAAAGGCGAGAAAGGTCAATGTTCGAAAATCCGTGTTCTTTTCAGTACGATGACAGTTGTATGATCCTTGTCTGAGTCATACATTTATTACGCGATCTAATTTTAGAACCGCCACGTTAAGCGCTATTTAAAACAGAATTTCCACGCTCAAAACAGGTCAGTGAACGGCAAAAATACAATCGAAATCAAAACGTCCTTAGATTTTAGGGATCTATTACAGAAGAAGACGCTCAGTGACAAGGGAGAATATTTGTGTCGGTGACTCATTGAGGTCACTTGAGGTCACATCTTAAATCTAACAGAAGCAGCTTTTGATTTTTAGTCCTTGTTTTATTCGACGTTCGAACCGTAACTCGAACCCGAACTCGAACTCGATTCCAAACTCGACGTTTCGGGATCTGAAGCTAGAGAGGGGGCCTTTACACGAACTCATCAAAATCAAATCAATTGAACTCAAAGTCAAAAGGTAATCAAATGAACTCAAAGTCAAAGGCAAATCAAATGAACTCGACACATACATGTATATACAGTCTCCCTCGTCACGCAACTGTCAGTCATTGTCAGGTCTCTCCTCACGCAACTGACATTGTCCTTGTCATAAGCCCGAGTGTACGCTCATTGAGCGTCTTGTTAGGATAAAATCCCGGGCCAAATCCCGGATGTGACACACAAATTTCTGTGCGATGGGCCGTATAAAGTCGTTCTCTCACGATATATGAAACCCGGCAATGCTCACTTCAAGACGCGTACGTTCCTCGTCACTCACATACGGGAATCCACGAGTTCACCTTCGATTTTTCGTTGGCACAAACGGGTCGAATAGTTTCCGAACGCCTATCGAACTAAATAATAATAATAATAATAATAATAATAATATCTTAATCCGAAAGTATGATTCGCTCAAACGGGTCGAATAGTTTCCGAGCGTATATCGATGACTAGAAGTGCTAAGTCATCGTCTTCGACGACCAGAAGTGCCGAGTCATCGTCTTCGACGAACAGTAGAAAGTGCTAAGTCATCGTTCGACGACTAGAAGTGCTAAGTCATCTTTCGAGACGACTAGAAGTGCTAAGTCATCGTGCTAAGTCATCGTTCGACGACGTCTAGAAGTGCTAAGTCATCGTTCGACGACTAGAAGTGCTAAGTCATCTTTCGAGACGACTAGAAGTGCTAAGTCATCGTGCTAAGTCATCGTTCGACGAAGTCTAGAAGTGCTAAGTCATCGTTCGACGACTAGAAGTGCTAAGTCATCTTTCGAGACGACTAGAAGTGCTAAGTCATCGTGCTAAGTCATCGTTCGACGACGTCTAGAAGTGCTAAGTCATCGTTCGACGACTAGAAGTGCTAGAAGATCGTGCTGAATCGAGAGAAGCAGTTGATCTGTTTTGTGTCATCTCACATACAAACGAATACGCCGATTCGTGTGGGGCCCACTCTAAAAGATGCCGAGCGTTCGAAAGGGCCGGTCCACGAACTTCTTTTGTTAACGTTTGTTTTTATTAAGTTAATATATTTAAGATATAATCGGGAAAAAATCGCATGCGCACTGAACCTTATTATTCTTACATGCACTTAGACCAAATCTAAAAATCGGTTCGCCAAATTCCCTCCAAAAATTTGAATTCGATACCGGAAATAAATAATATTTGCGTTTTGAGCAGAGTCGCACTATAGATCATCTGTCAACGCAAATCAAGGGTTTGCACAGGGAGCCCAAGCATAAATTCAGTAAAAAAATAAAATTCGAAATAAAGTATTTTTTTCCGCTATACACCTTTGTTGTCTGTTAACTTAACCTGCCTGGTGATTTTTTTTCAGAATTTTTTTTTTATCGGACCGGTCAGAGTTTTATTTTTTTACTGAATTTATGCTTGGGCTCCCTGTGGGGTTTGGCGGTTATCATTACAAACCGTGAAACAAATTGGACCAAAACCGAGCATATTGCTTTAGCCTTTAGTGCTGCTGCTAGTTTTGATTCTAAAATGTCCAACAAATTGATTCGATTACATTTAGTGTGATATTGGAGGCAAAATAATTCAACTCACGGTCAGTGATCAATGTAACCGGTCGGCAGCGATCAAAACTTTAGGATTAGTCCTTTTGAGCTTCATTACGACTATTTATCGATCCAGAAGAGATCTTAGGAGTATCATAATTTGTTCTTTGAACGTGGTCTGTTTTTATTTTAGAAGCTTTGTTGACAAGCTTTGACAGTTCCCGTTGTGATTTCTTTTGTTTAGGCAAAATTTGGAAAAATCAGCCAGCTCGGAGGCAGCACTTCATTTGCATTTTGAGATTTCAAACCCTCCCTCACAACATGTAAAGCCCCAAATCACAAAGTATATATCCAACCCTGAATAAATCTTCATGATAACCAAATTGGTTTAAGCTTACAGAATTAGGAAAAAAGCCGTGCAAAAAAAATTGATCGTCTCCGGAACTGATCTTTCAATACCAATCAATGCCATAATTATTACATTAACTTATATTGGTACAGTTGGGTCTTAGTACTTTTCAAAATGTCCTTTCCGTGTTAGATAAATTTTTCAATAAAGCAAATACGAAAAGAGATTCAGTTTCTGGAATAATATATGCGCAATCCCTTAATTAAGTACTACATAAAAATTCATTAATCCCATGAATGCAAACAAACAACATGACTCTAGTCGAGGCGTGTTTATAACGAGAAAACGACTTTTAACAAATTTTGTATTATAACTAAGCTTACAGTAAGTGAATTATTATGATTTTGACAGTTGGTTAAAATTAAATGCAGAAGATAAAGTATTTTTAGGCTTTGTCATTCTTTCGCGCCGAAGCAAGATCATGTTGATTATGACAATATACGATATAGTTAAGATACGGTACTTGAAAAAATGATCAGATGAACAGCAATTTGTATGCGAATCTACAAAACAAACACTTACCTGAAATTTCTGTATCTTCAGGCGGCGCTGTATAGAAGTCTAAGCTGTGAGGATCTAAATGAACTCCTGTTTTGGATCCCTGTTAATAAAATTTCAAAGCGAAATTCACAATGTTCTCACAGAATGAACTTGTTTGAAGCAAGAAAGAACTTTACCGCTCGTGGACGAGAACCCAAGAACTCCTCAACACTCGAAGGCTCATCTTTTGACATCTTGGAGGTCTGACAAAGGATAAAACTATTTCAACAACATGTATAATGAGAAGTTTAGAAGGGAAACCTTAGAAGGCGTCAAGAACAGATGAAATGGACAAGTGTAAATATTGATCTTTACCGATTGTGAACGGATACCAACAGAATCTTCAGAATTCTCATTCTCAGTCTCGTCTATAACGTCTACTGTGGGATTTGAGTCAGACATGATATCATTGGCTTACATATGGAGTTAACATGGAAGAAGACCACAAATTTTGAGTAGCTTGACAGAATCAGAATTCGACGGCGATCGATGTACTCGATGCCTGGAGCGGGGGTCTGTAATGTCGAGCAGATTTTCAACTTGTGGATTTATAGCCTGGCAAATCAACTATATAAAGCCTAAAATCTCGGGTATTGCATACTACATTCCCAGCGTGGTCCACGGGATGCATTACATCACGGAGGTACACATATCACTGTGACACCGGCCCAGGGGAAAGCACAGGCTTACCCAGATCAGATGGGCTTGTAATACCACAGGGAGCCCAAGCCCATTATCTGTGAAGACCGTTCAATATCGAAAGTAGTAAGAACATCACATTAGTGAAAAAAAGTTTATAATTTACGAAAAATCTTGAAATACGTACGGAGGGATGATTTAAAGCCACATACATTTACTGTAAATATGCAAATAAAACGGTCTTCACAGATAATGAGCTTTAGCCTCCTTTGCAGACGTTGTGTAGCGCTTCCGGTTTCCGTCAATCCTCCACTACGTCTGCTAAGACTCGAACAACATTCCTTTCTATGAATTTGACCAATCAGAGAAAGCCCCACAAAAGCTTGTGGGTACGACCTTGACCTTGGCCGTCTTTTCTGCGAACAAGATGGCAATGGCGATGGTGAAAACCGCCAAGCTACGCAGGCTAGCGATGGTGGACAGTGAGCATATGGATGAATGTTATAGAAAAGTAAGCCAAGTTCTTTGTATGAATAAGTCAGTCAATATTCATCAGAAAAAGCCCATAGATGCCATTGATACTTTAGAAAAGAAAGACGTTTCTATAAATCTTCCCACTGGTTGACTGGTTCGGGAACATCGCTAGTAGTTTCAGGTCCCGTTTCAGGTTATACCTTTAATGTTTGATCTCGTATTAATATAACAATTAAAGTGAATCAAATCTAGTTTCAAGCGTTTATAGGTTTGCTGGCGGCGGCTTCGATTGTTGACGTGAATGTTATGGTTTTGACATGCAATTTGTCGACGTTTGACAGGTCTATTCTTAGCATTTTGGCATGGGAAACTACACGTAACGTTTAGAACTCATTTCATCTTTTATTAGTATTTTTACAGCCATCTTGAAACTTGAACCACTCTACTAAAAGCTGAAATAAAGTTCTAAGTTAGAAACGTGTAGTCGGCAACAGGTCTCATTTAATCCATCAAGTCTTTCTAATATAGAGAATATCCAACAGACTTTTCTACCAAATATCCTTTAGGCTTGTACGGGTTTTCTTAGATTCCTCCTACTTGCATATATAGTGTCAAAATTTAAGACTTTCTTTGGCGTATTTTCTGTATTCACGCGACACATGTACAAACGTGGGAAAATGAAAAATTTACATATCACCTAGCAATTTGATTGGTTGATAGAAAACAATGTAGAAAGGAATGTTGTTCGAGTGTTAGCAGACGTTAATGGAGGAATGACGGGAACCGGAAGCGCTACACAACGTCTGCAAAGGAGGCTAAATGAGCTTGGGCTCCCTGTGGTAATAGAATAGCGGCTCTGATTTGGCTAATAGGTATTTGCAATGCAAAATATTTTCAAAAGCTAGAAAAAATGCAGAACTTGGCAGCGTAATCCCTCGGCTATAAAGTGATTAATTTGATGATTCGAGTTTCAGATTTGATACTGACAGTTTTAAAAGGTTAAGAAGTTTTAATAATTGGATGAAAAAAAATTATAGGAAATAAAAAAATTGGCCCGCAATGCGGGCATGTGGCTACTATAATATGGTACAATACAATATTGTTCAGTACATGCATGCAGTTCTTAATTGTAAGATTCCATTGCGCATGGGAAGAAAAAGCTTAAAATATCAGTTTGCTATTTAAATTCGAACCTCCCGAAAGTTCCTTCCCCATCCCCTTCCCCCTCCCCTCAGAGAGCCTGTTTAAAGGCTAAGTTTATAAGCGAGCAGGAGTGTTTGATTGGATATAAAACCATTGCTGGGTTTATTTGTTTTCCGAATCACGAAGGAAAGTTAGTAGATTTTAGTAGAGTTATGGATCGGCAGACGCTGAGCCACTCGAGGTGTTGGAATCACTCGACCATGGCCGCCAAACAGACACTTTGAAGTGCTCGTCTGTCTCCACCGAGACCGTCAAAAATCCTGAAAAATTATTTACGAACAAACAGTTGACCCAGTGATGGAAAGCTGTGCCTGGTTAATGGTGCAAAATCGCACAAAATCATAGTAAATATAGAGTACCAACGCGTGAATAAAGCACATAGAAGAAACGTAGGCATAACGTTTCAATCGATAAGGGCATTTACAAATTCAGAAATTTCATCATATCTTATATATGTACATCCGAATGCAATATGACGAGGGATTACGACAATTCGAAACACGTCGTCGAGCCGATGTTGTCGCCGATGGATAAAAATGATAGTCACAAAAATTATCGCCAATAAACTCGATAATCACGAAACTGTGATACGAAAGTCCATCGAAGAAACATCGAGCGGACATGAGGCCTTCGGTGTCGATCGAAGAATCCCGATCACTGTGCGATTCCGAACACTATCCGAAGATTGGACTACTTACGGACGGACTTACAACTCGATGGCATAGTGGCTACATCTCCATATATGGAGATAGTAGCCACAAAAATGGGTCTCCATTCGCTTGTTAAGTGCTTCTATTCGCTTGTTAGGGGCCGCATTCCATGCGCAAGTGCTCACGGGTGTACTGCGCCATCCCAAAACCAGGGGCAGTTGCCCATGAGGGTGCTGCGCCAGCCCAAAATCCATGCACAGGTGCCCCCGGGGGTACTGCACCAGCCCAAATCCAAGGGCGGGTCTCCCCAGGGGTACTGCGCCATCTGAAATCCATGCGCGGGTGCCCCCGGGGGTACTCTGCCAGCCCAAATCCAGGGGCGGGTGCCCCTGGGGGTACTGCGCCAGCACAAATCCAAGGGCGGGTGCCACTGGGGGTACTGCGCCAGCCCAAAATCCATGCAAAGGTGCCCACAGGGGTACTGCGCCAGCCCAAATCCAAGGGCGGGTGCCCCCGGGGTACTGCGCCAGCCCAAATCCACAGGCGAGTGCCCCCGGGGGTACTGCGCCATCCCAAAATCCATGCAAAGGTGCCCACAGGGGTACTGCGCCAGCCCAAATCCAGGGGCGGGTGCCCCTGGGTGTACTGCGCCAGCCCAAATCCACAGGCGAGTGCCCCCGGGGGTACTGCGCCAGCCCAAAATCCATGCAAAGGTGCCCACAGGGGTACTGCGCCAGCCCAAATCCAAGGGCGGGTGCCCCCGGGGTACTGCGCCAGCCCAAATCCATGCGCAGGTGCCCCCGGGAGTACTGCGCCATCTCAAATCCATGCGCAGGTGCTCCCGGGGGTACTGCGCTATCCCAAAACCAGGGACGGTTGCCCATGAGGGTACTGCGCCAGCCCAAATCCATGTGCAGATGCTCCTGGGGTACTGTGCCATCCCAAATCCACGCGCGGGTGCCCCCGGGGATACTGCGCCAGCACAAAATCCATGCGCGGGTACCCCCAGGGGTACTGCGCCAGCCCAAATCCATGCGCTTGTGCCATCTCAAATCCATGCGCAGGTGCTCCCGGGGTACTGTGCCATCCCAAATCCATGCGTGGCTGCCCCCAGGGGTACTGTGCCATCTGAAATCCATGCGCAAGTGCTCCCGGGGGTATTGCACCATCCCAAAACCAGGGGCGGTTGCCCATGGGGGTACTGCACCAGCCCAAATCCATGCGCAGGTGCTCCCGTGGGTACTGCGCCAGCCCAAATCCATGTGCAGATGCTCCTGGGGTACTGTGCCATCCTAAATCCATGCGCGGGTGCCCCCGGGGTACTGTGCCAGCCCAAAATCCATGCGCAGGTGCCCCCGGGGGTACTGCGCCAGCCCAAATCCATGCGCAAGTGCTCCCGGGGGTACTGCGCCATCCCAAAACAGAGTGGTAAAAGCGATTCCATTGCAAATCGAGGTACTCTGATACCCTTCAACTGAAGTGTTGTGTGTGCCAAACAGAACGATAGCCTTTCAAGCATCCAGGCCCATCCACGATTTCTCTTATCTTCCTGTCAAGTTCGCCGTACTTGTAGGAAATATTACGTCTCCTAAGGCCATAAATTTTATTTCGCCTTTTAATGGTAGCAATACTCATCTCTAGGTTGTGACTTTTGCTGAGAAGCATGCGAATTTCATCGTACTGAAAGCCTCTGTAGAAATAAAACTTTATCAACTCTTCCTCGGAAAAAATCTTCATCTATGTCCACCATCTTAATTTTCACTTACGCGCAAAGCATTGTGGTCTTTTGGTCATGTGGTCAGCGGTCATTACAATACAATACAATGAACTTTATTTCAACTCGAATATCTTCGAGAAATTGTTGCTTTCATATTGTTCACTTCCGCCGTGAGCTTTTGTTTATTGCCGCGAGCTTTTGTTTACTGCCGTGAGCTTTTGTTTATTGCCGTGAGCTTTTGTTTATTGCCGTGGGCTTTTGTTTATTGCCGTGGGCTTTTGTTTATTGCCGTGAGCTTTTGTTTATTGCCGTGAGCTTTTGTTTATTGCCGTGAGCTTTTGTTTATTGCCGTGAGCTTTTGTTTATTGCCGTGACCTTTTGTTTACTGCCGTGGGCTTTTGTTTATTGCCAAACAGTAACATGTAGTTTATTTTTAATATTTTTAGATAACCATTGTATTGTATTTATACTGATGATTTTACCGTGTTTCTAAATAAACTTTATGTCACTGTATGTATGTATGTTACAAAAAGTGAATAAAATTTCTTTGACCCGCGTCATTTCAGCCTTCGGTGATTTCGTATATTGAACAAGACAGCATATCCTTTCTCCAACCAGGTTTGTGAAGAAAGAGGTTCACACCTCGTCATGATAATAAACAAAAAACAAATAAGCAATAAACAAAAGCTCGCGGTTATAAACAAAACCTCACGGCAGTAAACAAAAGCTCACGGCAGTAAACAAAAGCTCGCGGCAGTAAACAGAAGCTCACGGCAATAAACAAAAGCTCACGGCAATAAACAAAAGCCCACGGCAATAAACAAAAGCTCGCGGCAATAAACAAAAGCTCACGGCAGTAAACAAACGCTCACGGCAGTAAACAAAAGCTCGCGGCAATAAACAAAAGCCCACGGCAATAAACAAAAGCTCACGGCAATAAACAGAAGCTCACGGCAATAAACAAAAGCTCGCGGCAATAAACAAAAGCTCACGGCAGTAAACAAAAGCTCACGGCAGTAAACAAAAACTCGCGGCAATAAACAAAAGCTCACGGCAATAAACAAAAGCTCACGGCAATAAACAGAAGCTCACGGCAATAAACAAAAGCTCACGGCAATAAACAAAAGCTCACGGCAATAAACAAAAGCTCACGGCAATAAACAAAAGCTCACGGCAGTAAACAAAAGCTCGCGGCAATAAACAAAAGCCCAAAAAACAAAAGCTCACGGCAATAAACAAAAGCTCACGGCAATAAACAAAAGCTCACGGCAGTAAACAAAAGCTCACGGCAGTAAACAAAAGCTCACGGCAGTAAACAAAAGCTCACGGCAATAAACAAAAGCTCACGGCAATAAACAAAAGCTCACGGCAGTAAACAAAAGCTCACGGCAGTAAACAAAAGCTCACGGCAATAAACAAAAGCTCACGGCAGTAAACAAAAGCTCACGGCAGTAAACAAAAGCTCACGGCAATAAACAAAAGCTCGCGGCAATAAACAAAAGCTCACGGCAGTAAACAAAAGCTCACGGCAGTAAACAAAAACTCGCGGCAATAAACAAAAGCTCACGGCAATAAACAAAAGCTCACGGCAATAAACAGAAGCTCACGGCAATAAACAAAAGCTCACGGCAATAAACAAAAGCTCACGGCAATAAACAAAAGCTCACGGCAATAAACAAAAGCTCACGGCAGTAAACAAAAGCTCGCGGCAATAAACAAAAGCCCACGGCAATAAACAAAAGCTCACGGCAATAAACAAAAGCTCACGGCAGTAAACAAAAGCTCACGGCAGTAAACAAAAGCTCACGGCAGTAAACAAAAGCTCACGGCAATAAACAAAAGCTCACGGCAATAAACAAAAGCTCACGGCAGTAAACAAAAGCGCACGGCAGTAAACAAAAGCTCACGGCAATAAACAAAAGCTCACGGCAGTAAACAAAAGCTCACGGCAGTAAACAAAAGCTCACGGCAATAAACAAAAGCTCACGGCAATAAACAAAAGCTCACGGCAGTAAACAAAAGCTCACGGCAGTAAACAAAAGCTCACGGCAGTAAACAAAAGCTCACGGCAATAAACAAAAGCTCACGGCAATAAACAAAAGCTCACGGCAGTAAACAAAAGCTCGCGGCAATAAACAAAAGCTCGCGGCAATAAACAAAAGCCCACGGCAGTAAACAAAAGCTCACGGCAGTAAACAAAAGGCCACGGCAATAAACAAAAGCTCACGGCAATAAACAAAAGCTCACGGCGGAAGTGAACAATATGAAAGCAACAATTTCTCGAAGATATTCGAGTTGAAATAAAGTTCATTGTATTGTATTGTAATGACCGCTGACCACATGACCAAAAGACCACAATGCTTTGCGCGTAGGTGAAAATTAAGATGGTGGACATAGATGAAGATTTTTTCCGAGGAAGAGTTGATAAAGTTTTATTTCTACAGAGGCTTTCAGTACGATGAAATTCGCATGCTTCTCAGCAAAAGTCACAACCTAGAGATGAGTATTGCTACCATTAAAAGGCGAAATAAAATTTATGGCCTTAGGAGACGTAATATTCCTACAAGTACGGCGAACTTGACAGGAAGATAAGAGAAATCGTGGATGGGCCTGGATGCTTGAAAGGCTATCGTTCTGTTTGGCACACACAACACTTCAGTTGAAGGGTATCAGAGTACCTCGATTTGCAATGGAATCGCTTTTACCACTCTGTTTTGGGATGGCGCAGTACCCCCGGGAGCAATTGCGCATGGATTTGGGCTGGTGCAGTACCCCCGGGGGCACCTGCGCATGGATTTTGGGCTGGCACAGTACCCCGGGGGCACCCGCGCATGGATTTGGGATGGCACAGTACCCCAGGAGCATCTGCACATGGATTTGGGCTGCCGCAGTACCCTCATGGACAACCGCCCCTGGTTTTGGGATGGCACAGTACCCCGGGAGCACCTGCACATGGATTTGAGATGGTACAAGCGCATGGATTTGGGCTGGCGCAGTACCCTCATGGGCAACCGTCCCTGGTTTTGGGATGGCGCAGTACCCCCGGGAGCACTTGCGCATGAATTTGAGATGACGCAGTACCCCGGGGGCACCCGCCCTTGGATTTGGGCTGGCGCAGTACCCCCGGGGGCACCTTTGCATGGATTTTGGGCTGGCGCATTACCCCGAGAGCACCTGCGCATGGATTTAAAGTGCTTATGAAGCTTATTATTTTATTTTGAAAATCGATTACATATTAAATGAATAGTGGGATGGTTCAGTATTTTGTGATTTGAGCTTCGCATTTGCGAGTTGTAAAGGTTTGAAATCGTGATATGCTAATTCGGTGACGTCAAAGGAGGCATCATTTATTATACAAACGCGCCCCTTTGCAAATCATTGACATTTTGTAATCTGGAAAAAAGTTTCTACAACGTATATAAATGATGTTTAACTTTTTTTCTATTTCAGAGAAGAGTACTGCTTGAAAAACATATAAATAAGTTACAGCAAATGCCTCCTGTAATTTGACATCACCGAATTAGCATATCACGACTTCAAACCTTTATAACTCGCAAATGCGAAGCTCAAATCACAAAACACTGAAACATCGATATCCCACTATTCACTTCATATGTAAGCGATTTTCAAAATAAAAAAATAAGCTTCATAAGCACTTTAACATGCTTGAGAGTGACCTCTTTCTAGCGATTCTTTCCTCCCTCTCACACCTTGTCCATGATTCGCAGTGCTGACTTCTCTCTGGGTCGCTAGAAGTATCACAACTGTTGCTTGCTCCAGCTCATCTGCGTTAGGGGGTCTGGCTGTCTGGAACTCGTTCAGGAACGCTGCATCCAGGAATCGTCGGTTTAGTTGGTTGTTTTTTCCTGAGCTTGAACTCTCTTATCTTGACGATGAGGTTTGCCAGTGCGCGTCGCAGGGAGGAGAGGCTGGAGAATCTCTTGAATCTTTCCGCTCCTAATCCTGATAACTGGCTGTTTCCTTTCTTAGTCTTGCAGGAGGTGACTTCCTTTCGGACCGATCCGGGTCACTAGCTGTCGTTTCGACATCACTTCATTTGATGGAGGAACCTCCGCCGCCTTCCTCAGGAAGGTTGGTCCGTTCAACCAAACAGATTCCATCATCTTACTGGGGTGAAGACCGCGTGTCGCTAGATCTGCAGGGCTTCTGTCGCTTTCGATATATCTCCACTGGTTTGGCGATGACATCTTTCTTATGAGTTGTACACGGTTTGCTACATACACGTAAAAACGTCTGCTTTCATTCGTGATGTAACCCAGGACAACCTTCGAATCAGTATAGTAGATGACTTCGGCGATTTCTATGTCGATCTCCTTAAGTATCTTTGCAACGGCTTGAGTTGCCATTACAGCGCCGCACAGTTCTAATCTTGGAATGGTGGTAAGTTGTACGGGAGCGACTCTGGCTTGTCCATACACTAGAGACACGGCGACTTCGTTGTTGTTGTTAAAAAGGCGGAGATACGCGGCAGCACCGATAGCGTCTTGACTTGCATCCGAGAACGCGTGCAGTTCTGCTCTTACGATCGTGCCAAACTCCTCTGGGTGGTAGCATCTTGGAACGGAGACATTTTCCAGTTCTTTGAGAGAGTCCTTCCAGCACTGCCATCGGTTCACTATAGTCTTTCGGGCAAAGGGTCGTCCCATCCAAGGGGGGCCTTGTCGTTCGTCTTCTTCCCCATGATGACTAACTGTTGTAGTAGTTTCCTACCTTCTAGCATAGCCGGTGCCACCAGGCCAAGGGGATCGTATATGGAGTTGACTACGGAAATGACTCCTCTCCGTGTAAACGGTTTCACTGGCAGGGACACACGAAAGGTGAAGGTGTCCTTCTCTATGTCCCAGTATACTCCAAGTGGCTGTCCTTTCTTAGGTCCAGGTCGCGTAGATCTTTCGCTCTATCTGACATCGGGAATGCTTCCATGACTTCGACGTTGTTTGATACCAACTTGTGTAGGCGTAGGTTGGAAGTGGCTAGAGCAGCCTGCGCTCCGCTCACAAGGTCGATCGATGGCTTGTTGGGCGGTGGGTAGTGAAGTCAGGCCGTCGTCCACGTAGAAGTTCCGGTGTACAAATTTCGTGACCTCTGTGCGGAACTCCTCCTCGCCGTCAGCTGCGGTCTTCCGTAAGCCGAAGGTCGCTACGGCCGGGCTTGGGCCGTTGCCAAAGAGATGCACGTTCATGCGGTATTCAATCACGGGGTTCTTGGGATCGTTTGCTTCAAACCATAGAAACTGTAGAAAATCTCTGTGTGATGGGTTGACGTGAAAAGAATAAAACATCTGTTCGATGTCGCACATCACAGCTACTTCTTCTTTGCGAAAGCGCATTAGGACTCCGAGTAGACTGTTCATGAGGTCTGGTCCCGCAAGAAGCTCTTTATTCAGAGATACATGCACCCTTGGATTCTGCTGAAGAGTCGAACACCACCCGAATCTGTGTTGGCTTTTTGGGGTGGTAGACACCAAAGTGTGGTATGTACCAGACACGGCCTTCTGGAGTGTGTAGCTCATCAGGAGGTATAGGAGAAGCATGACCTCTGTTAAACACCTTCTCCATGAACTCGAGGTAATCCCTTTCCATTTGTGTTTTTTCCGCAGAGTCCGCAGGAGACTATTTAGGCGATTAACGGCTTGGTTTCTGTTGTTGGGCAGTCTCACTTCTTCCGGCCTGGCGGAAAGGGAGTGGCATCTCCCAGTTGCCGATGTTATTCTTATGTATGCCGGCCCCCATTACCTTCAGGAACTTCCGGTCTTCGCAAGACAGGCTGATTTCGTTGTCGTTTGGCAAGGAGTGGAAGATCATTGGTATAACGGTCTACCAGACTGTCAGTGACAAGGAACTTGTTTGGGCAGGGCACTATGTCATACTCGTTGCTGTCAGTAACTCCAGGAGGCATCTCTGCTAACGTATCTGTACGGGCATAGCTATCATTGTCTCCCATGACCGTCCTTCGTGCTTGTATGTGAACAGGTCCATTTGCAAAGTCAAGACAGGCTTGACCTGATATCGTACAGCCTAAGACAAGCTTCTGGGCCCAGGGGGCTCCCCTCGGGCCATTCTTAAAGGCTCGAACCTTTAACAGTTCAGGTGCATCTCTGCCTATCAGCAGGTGTATCTTTGCTTGGTCGTCCAGGGGGGGTATATCTTGTGCAATGTCCCTCAGGTGGCTAAATCTCCCTGCTATCTCAGGCGTTGGTATTTCGGCTTTGTCTTGAGGGATATGTGCGCATTCCACTAGTGTTGGAAGTTTAGATGTTTTGTTGCCGGCACTGAGGAGCACTCCTGATATGCGACGACCATAATTGACTTCCTTCTCACCACTCCACGTGGAAAGAAGGTACCTATCTCGAGGGCCGTCTGCTTTCAATTTGTCTGCTAGATCTGGCGTAATCATAGAGGTGTTGCTTTGGTCGTCTATTATTGCGTAAACACGGTGACGCTCTTGTGGATGTTGATGGTGGAATACGTCGACTATTAATAAACAGGATCTTACTGCAATTAAGAAACACCTCCCTTTCTCTAGTAGTTTCGCGTTGATACAACATCGATTTTTGCACTGTCGTGTTCCCGGCGACACGATTATCGAAGGAACACCAGTGCCAACCAGTGTGATATAAAACAAGGTCATCCATCCAGGGATTATATTTATTCCATATAGCACACGGTGAAAACTAAACAAACAAGACGCTCGGACAGCGTTCAGTTGGGCTTCCTAACCAGTCTGAAGCAACGCGGCGATAGTTATTGTTGCCGTGGGAGCGACGCGTATTCTATATAGATTTCTAAATTTGTTCACGCGCCTGCAACTGAACGTATGACAGCGGACATCACATCACGTCACATCTCTGTAAAAATCAACCAATGAAACGATCGCGAAATCAAAACATTTTTACACGAAAGATTGTCAAACCATTGGGTGAATAAAATTCAAGGATCGAAATCTCTATCACGTGTATATCTCAAAAGCTATGAAAAGAAAGTTCAAGAGTGTCACAGTTTACTGAGAGGAGAAACAATTCACGTAAACATTGCAGATGACAGCGGATATCACGTGTACTCGTTTAAGGTATCAGGGTACCCCAAAAAAACTTTCAAACCACCGGTTTTGATTTTTTTTGAGAATCAAATCTAATTGAATATTATCTATCATCTCCAAAAAACAGAATCTAAAAATATATTTTTCCTAAAAAGTTAGAATCAAAAAACGGATTTTGGTTTCATTTGATGTAAAAAGATGTTGACAAGCAAGCTGTCAACAGTACTCACGCAACAGACTTTCCACAAAGATTCAGATGCGAAGAAAGTATCCAAAAATCGTAACTGCTCACTCAAAACATCCTTGAATAACAATGCCAAACAACTCACGGTCAAAATGCTCGTATTTTCCGCCAGCAGTAACTTTGTTTTCCTGCCACGTTGTGTTACGTACTGTAAGGCGATCTTCTTTTGAATGCCATTCATATGTCATCAGGTATTGGATCACATATTTGTGGTGGATTATGGACGCTTGTGTAAACAAAGGCGCCACTTGACTTTAAAACTCTTTTGCCTTTATTTCGGAAACAAAATAGCCATGAATCAAGCGCACATTTTGAGTTCCGGGTCAAAGGGATTTTATCCGATTTAGCTGAAATTTGGTAGATACTTTATCAAATAAATATTCTTCAAAAACGTGTCTCCGAATTTTAATATTTAATTTCCTTCGAAAGTTATAACTTGTTTTGTAAAGTGTTTTCCAGTTTTGCAGAACTCGAAGTTTAGGACCGTATAAAAACGCAACGGGTTAATTTATCGATAAACGGAGACACCTTTTTTGTAAGCTATATCTCATGAGCTTATAAAGGTATTAGTCGAGGATTTCCGATAAATTGCGGCTGTATGGGACCTCAGCGATGATAGTGATGTCAAAATCTGAACTTTTTTACCTATTTCAATTATACTGTTTTTGTTCTAAAAACTAATTGTTTTATTGAATTCTGCATTTATTCAGCTTTCAGAAAATGTATACTTTATAGAGGTTTTAACGTAATGAGTACGCGCTAGAGCGTGTTGCGTGCATGATGGTCGTTTGGGGTACTCTGATACCTTAATACATGTACCACATTGACGGCACTTCTAGTCCTGAATCTGAGCTCCTTTGCGGGGTGGGTCGCGATAAAAGGCTGAAACTGAAACGGCGGAAAGCGGAAACGGAAACGGCGGAAAGAGCTGAAACTACGGAAAGTGCGGAAAGTGGTAAAAAGCTGAAACCTTTCCATAATTTACTTTCCAGTGGTGTCACAGACCTCCGCTCTTCGATACTGATCAGGTGCTGAATTTAATTTCCTTAAAAGTTTGTATATGGTTTTAGCCTGCGTATCCAGGCTCTAGGGGAAAGGAGGGGGACGGGTGGGCGAAAAGGGGAGGGGGAAAGGGGAGATGTTAAAGGGGAGGGGGACTAAGTTTGTAAATTAATAAATTAAACTGCTCGAACGTGTGATGTCCTACTACTTTGGCTATCTTTTCATGGTCGAACAGCCTATTCATACAAACAAGGGACGCCACTCAGACATTTTTGGGTAGCGGCGTGCAGTGGGTGTAACTCTCATCGACAGCTTGTGTCGAATGTCTGTTGATTGTAAAACTGCTCATATTATTTTAAAATCTCTTTGCATGCGACCGCATTACAAGAGTTAGACTTAGGAAGGGAGCTTGTTTCAGAGATGAAGGGCCCAGAAGTGAAACACGCTTTTTACTGATAGTCTGATCCAAGAATACGAGAAGTCTCGAATAATAAGTTAAACGAATATAAACGAATAGTGCCGAATAGTCGCGAATACTACCGTAAAGCTAGTTCCGAAAATTCCAGGACAAGTCTCAAATTGCAATGACACTCGTGCCAACTCGTGTCAGTTACGTTGTCTTTTGCAAGTGCTACGATGACATGCAAGCGGGCATGAAAGTACGATGGATCAAAAGCGCCCTTATTTTGATAGACGATGACCAAATTAGTTCAAGTAGTGATAATGAGTTGTATTTACCATTCTCGAGGTAAGTACGTGCCCACATGCTGATAGCTTAGCAAACTGTATCCACTTGTCGTATTTAAATGACGTTCCCCAATTGCAAACTTTTAAGGAAATTAAATTCAGCACCTGAGTCGGTATCGAAGAGCGAAGGTCTGTGACACCACTGGAAAGTTAATTATGGAAAGGTTTCAGCCAAGAGATCATTTTATATATAAATGGTCTCTTGTTTCAGCTTTTTACCACTTTTCCGCCGTTTCAGCTCTTTCCGCCGTTTCCGTTTCAGCCTTTTATCGCGACCCGTGACATGTCCGGTCAATTTATTTTGTGATAATTATGAAAGTGAATGTCTTTCGCTACTCGTTATATTTTATTGCGCTATAGAGGAAGCGAATGGGTTTCGCTAGTGTGTTAGGCCAGTGCCAGTCTCGTTCTCGCTGTGCGAATGTGTTTCGCTGATCGGTAGATTTTATGGTATTGAAGAAGAAGCGAATGTGTTTCGCTAGTGTCTTAGGTCAGTGCGAGTCTCGGTCTCGCTGTGCGAATGTGTTTCGCTGATCGGTACTGCGCCAGCCCAAAATCCATGCGCAGGTGCCTCCGGGGGTACTGCACCAGCCCAAATCCAAGGGCGGGTGTGCCCAGGGGTACTGCGCCATCTGCAATCCATGCGCGGCTGCCCCCGGGGGTACTCTGCCAGCCCAAATCCAGGGGCGGATGCCCCTGGGGGTACTGCGCCAGCCCAAATCCAAGGGCGGGGGTACTGCGCCAGCCCAAAATCCATGCGCAGGTGCCCCCGTGCGCCAGCCCAAATCCAGGGACATGTGCCCCCGGGGGTACTGCGCCAGCCCAAATCCATGCGCAGGTGCTCCCGGGGGTACTGCGCCATCGCAAAACCAGGTCCGGTTGCCCATGAGGGTACTGCGCCAGCCCAAAATCCATGCGCAGGTGCCTCGGGGGGGGTACTGCACCAGCCCAAATCCAAGGGCGGGAGTCCCCAGGGGTACTGCGCCATCTGCAATCCATGCGCAGGTGCCCCCGGGGGTACTCTGCCAGACCAAATCCAGGGGTGGGTGCCCCTGGGGGTACTGCGCCAGCCCAAATCCAAGGGCGGGTGCCACTGGGGGTACTGCGCTAGCCCAAATCCACAAGCGAGTGCCCCCGGGGGTACTGCGCCTGCCCAAAATCCATGCGCAGGTGCTCCCGGGGGTACTGCGCCATCCCAAAACTAGATATGTGAAATTGCTTGCCATAGGATGCGAATAAAGCTTCCGTTTCGATTGGATGGTTTCAATGAGTGGTTAAGATGAGTTTCTAGTCACGTGACCTGTTTTAGGCAATATCGCCTTACCAATAAAAATATGTCAACCAAATGAGACGGATTATTGTTAGGGACAATGATACTAAAATACATTTAATGTGATAAATGTTATACGCCATTGAAACTCGTCAGCGCATTTCCAGAAAACCATTTTTGGCCATAATCTACAAAATGTGATCACGTGACATGCCAATCCCAAAATACACAGTTGAATATTCTTCCTTTTACTGAACTCTACTGATGGAGCGAATTTCAAGAAATTCTACCAAGGTTTCAGTGAGAAAAGCTAAAAAATGAATTGGACCAATATTTGGCCCAATGCCAAGCCTTAACATGCTTGAGCTGAAACAGTCCTCTCTACGCAGTATCGATCCTTTCTTCGGCGAAGATGGAATCCTCCGCGTCAGTGGCCGACTTCGACGTGCTGAAATAAATTACGGAGAGAACCACCCTGCCATACAGCCGAGGAACCACCACGTATCAAGCCTGATTGTTCGCCACTACCACGACCAAGTGCACCACCAGGGTAGGCAGATCACGCAAGGTGCAGTTCGGCAAGCAGGTTACTGGTTGGTAGGAGGCCATCGCCTAGTCTCGAAGGAGCTTCACTCGTGCGTCATTTGCAAGAAACTAAGATGATCGTTCATTGAGCAACGCATGGCTGACCTTCCTCAGGATAGGACGGAAGCAAGTCCACCGTTTACAAGTGTCGGTTTCGATGTCTTTGGCCCTGACGAGAGGAGGCGCTGCCAATTCAAAACGCTGGGGCCTTGTGTTCACTTGCCTTGCCAGCAGAGCTGTCGACATCGAAGTGTTGGAGGCAGTGGACGCAAGTGCCTTTGTTTGTGCCCTTAGTCGCTTCTTCGCTCTACGCGGCCCAGCTGCAATACTGAGATGCGACAACGGAACGAACTTCGTTGGAGGAAAATCTGAACTGGACGACGCATTGAAGGAGATGGACCAGAGGAAAGTACAGAGATTTATCTCAGAACATGGGTGCGAGTGGAAATTCAACCCGCCGCATGCATCTCATTTCGAAGGTGTATGGGAACGGCAAATCGGAACGATCCGCAAGGTCTTGGACGCCATGTTTGCTGAATTAGGAAGATCACAGCTAACACACGAGCTGCTAGTAACGTTAATGGCCGAAGTGGCAGCCATCGTCAACGCGCGCCCGATAGCCGCCCTACCATCTGACGTAGACGATCCGTTACCTCGTATCACCCGCAATGCTCCTTACCATGAAAACGCGCCCTTCGGGTCCTCCTCCCGGCGAGTTCATCCCAACTGACTTGTACGCACGTCGACGCTGGAGGAGAGTACAGTATCTTGCGGTCCAGTTCTGGAAGAGATGGAGACGTGAATACTTGCAGAGCTTGCAGTTCAGACGCAAATGACACCAACCGCAAAGAAATCTCCTCAGGGAGGACGTCGTACTCGTAAAGGAAGAAGGAGAACACCGTAACGACTGGCCAAGCTGTCGTCAGAGTGGTGCGAGACGGAAGGACAAAGACCCTATTGCGTCCCGTTAAGGAATTACTACTTTCGATGCTGTGACGGCGTTTCAGCGCCATTAGAGCGTTTTTCACGAAAATCAGGGGTATTTTCGTGAAAAACGCTCTAATGGCGCTGAAACGCCGTCACAGCATCGAAAGTAGTAAGAACAACACATCAGTGAAAGAAAAGTTTTATTATTTACGAAAAATCTTGAAATATATACGGAGGGATGTTTTAAAGCCACATACATTTACTGTAAATATGCAAATTAAACAACGGTCTTCACAGATAATGATCTTGGGCTCCCTGTGGTGTTCCTTCGATAATCGTGTCGCCGGGAACACGACACGTGACTCAGCAACGAATATATTTTTAAGTGGCTCATTTTAAGTTGAATTTTTCATACATCTGTAATCACGTGTTTCGTCACGTGACAAACCATATGCGAATTCGATAATAACCCAATACAATAAATTGAATTTTTAATAATTTACGGAACTACAATTGTTGACCAAGTTTCAGCTATAAAGCTTTAATAGCATTGAAGTAACAAAAAAAAATGTTTTATACTTATTTCATGTTTAGTCCCTTTTCGCGTTCACAGATCCCGTTGTAAAACCGCTGTACTTATTGACATCAGACGAGTCAGTGTAAATTATTCACAAATATCAACAAAAACACGAAAAAAGTCGACATGAAACAATAGAAACATTTTTGAATTGCACGGACTGTTTTCTGAATCGAGGCTAAGCCTGTACAAACGCGTCTTTTGTCACGGACAGCGGTCATCTCTAAACAACGCGAAACTGGAGCATTGTTTCGATGGAAATCGATTGTAAACATATCTAGTTGTATGGTTGTATTTTGTTGAGCACACAAAAATAAAGTGTGCTCGCAAGTGACAAAATCTAACGTAGGAATTCTGTAGTATATAAACCAAGTATTATTCACTGAATCGATATATTGTTTTCGGCTTATTAAACTGCAGAATACCCTGACACATACTCTGTAGCCGGGTACGTAGGGGAGGGATGGTCTATATTCGAAAATTCTAGCTGTTGCATTATGCGGCTACGCGTCAAAGTTCTAGGGAGGAGTGGTCTTTGTTTGAAAATAAATCATTATTGATTAAAACTACAAGTCCCGGGGGGGGGGGGGGGGGGGGGGGGGGGGGGGGGGGGGGGGGGGGTACTCCGTTTGTCCAAGTGGTAGGGTGATCGGCGGTCCTCTTAGGGTTGAAAATATTTCCTGTGTGTACCTTTTAGGGGTTCCGACTCAAAGGTCAGTTACGTAACATCACTCCGTACCTTTTATAGGGTTAATTATTATTTATTTTCTATATTGAACAAACATGAAAGAACAGAAGAAAGATGTTGTCTATCAGCACAATCTTGATATATAGTTTTGTAGCTTCAGAGGGCCAATTTGTTTGTTAGCATATGCTATTTGTTTGTCACCCTCTTTTAAATAAAGACTATTATTATCATTAATCACCGTTTCGCCAATGGTCGTACCTATTAGGGGTCAAAATGAACATGACTTCAACAGCTCTTTTAATTTATGCGTACCTTTTAGGGGTCGTTTTCAAAACCGACCGCCGATCACCCCTACCACTTGGACAAAGGGAGTACCCCCCCGGGCTACAAGTTCTCCCTTCTTTTTGATTTCAAGTCTCTCTTCTTTTTAATCTGTAGCCATAGCTTTTCAGACGCCTCGCTTCAAGTGTCGGGGTATTCTGCAGTATTCAAGCATGCAGGTGTGGATAGAAAATTACATTTACTTCTTTCTTTTTGAAGTTGACGGTTTGTGTTTTGCTTTAGATCTGTCTCTTAGTCTTCTCAACACCACAGGAAATACAGAATTATCGGGAGTGTTATTAACTAATACTTTCATATTTTGTAATTCTGGGCTTAACGCATTCATGTCTTTGAACAAAAAATGGCGTTGTTTTTCTTCTAATCTTGTAGAATGCCTTACTCTTGTTGTCTTGCCTTCACGGATGTTTGATTGCAATTTGTCTTTAAAGCCCAATGGAGGGATACTCAGTGTTGTTTGCGCATCATTAGTATTTTCTCTGTCCTTTTTATATCTGTTTATTCGTCTTCTTTTGCCATTTTTCATTTCTGGAGTTGCATTTTCAGGAAACTGAGGAGAAATCTTAGAAAAAGAAAAAACTCATTTAAACATCATTTATCTGGTTATTATTTTACACTATATTACTGCCATTTTTGTATTATATTGGACTTCATAAAATATATAACGCGTGCTTTCATTGGCTGGCTATCGTGTTTATATCAGAAGAAAACGACACACACTCGCATAAAAACATGGTCAATTGTGTCTATATACTGTAATCTAAACACTCGAGAAGCAAGAGAAACACTTCTTCGCGTCATCTTCCTAGTCTTTGTTCTCCCTAGCCTATGTTGCTGGCGGTCTGCATTTTTTGGGGAGGGGATGCGACTGCTACTGCTATAATGATACAATAATAAAAATAACTACATCCTATCGCTGTATAAACTTTCTCTTTTACTGCAACAAAGGACTAACGTCCAAAACATCAGTAATGTTATCAAGTAAATTTTTGTTTCATCAATCAGAGATTTTTAATGGTAATGACCCAAGCTTTCGGACACATTGTCAGTAGTAGGCAAATGGGAGTTCTGGGCCGCCCGGGCCAGGTGGAGTACTACAACATAAAATCCGCCGGATTTACCGAATTTCGCCGGATTACGAATCACAGCTATTTTTAGAAGTTCCACACGCTCAAAACAAGTCACGTCATTCCAGTAAGGGACCGGTACAGATTGCCCATACCACCTATTGTTCTCTAGCACAACGGCCGGCCTAAGGATCTTCAAACGTGATATGTCTATTTTTAGAACCTAGTGTGGAAAAGTGCACCACATCCGAAACCACTCGTGCCCATACTCTCTCAACCCAGACCCCTACCCGACTACCCCACGGCATAGTATGTACTGATTAACCCCAACACAAATCACTTCAGCTGATCAATATTTAGTACTCTGGCTTCCTGTAAGGAATGCCCGAGTTATAAAATATAACATTAATTAATGTGATCTTTTGAGGGCATAATGGTTTATTTAGGCCCAATGAAGGTTATTTATGCCAGAGCGCAGTGACACAGCCATTTGTTTCTTCGTTTTTAATGCTTGTAAAGGCTTGAAAAATCCAACTTTTTCCGAACCCCGTTGGAAGTATTCCAAGCACATCTTTTCCCAATAAAATGTCTCTTACGGCTTGATGAACTTCTCTAATTATTACTCTCCTGACTACATGCATCTATTTATACTGGATTGGCTTGGTCTGGGATGTGTTAGAAACTGACTGTCAATCACACGTCACTTTGGTCACAGGAAACCCATCAAAACAAGACACACCCATACAAATATCTTGTTATCCCTTGGATTGCTAAGGTTCCTAGTTATTTGGCAGCTAAATGGGATGCCTCAAAAGGACCTCATTAGTTGGGCTTCCTGTGGAAGGCCCGACTCTAAAAATGCCGGCCGGTTGTCATTGTTGACCTCAAATTGCCAACTTCTCTAGCACATGTGCTCTGTCCCGGCCCCTAAGATAATCACTGAATGCTCTAACACCATGGTTTATCAACACGAGACATCACACTCTTCACAAACCTTGTTGGAGGAAGGTTATGTCATCTTGTTATGGATTTATCAATCCAGTACTAGTAATAATAATAATGATAATAATTTATAACTTATAGCGCCTTATCCAGAGTTCTAAGGCACTTAACAATAATACTAGTACTGCAAAGGGTTTAGTCTGAGAAGAAATAGTTGGGCTGCCTGTGGAGCAACTAGTCACGTCCATCAATACTGATACAAGATGGTGGTCTCCAATACACTGATTCTGAACATGGCGACCAATTTGAATAACCATTGTTCCCGACTGACCAGCCTCTCATACAGGTGAGAATACTTTTGTGTTTCCACATGAACAGTAGGCCTGCAGACAGTCAAAGAACATTGGTTATTCAAATTGGTTGCCATGTTCGGAATCGGTGTATAGATCTATTTCAATGCGAATTAAAAATCAACAATACAGTATCTAGTAAAAGTAAAATTGTTATCAAGATTTATCAATTTGATATACCGGTACTATGATTCATTCAGGGCCCGGTTGTTCGAAAGCAGGTTAATGCTAACCCAGGGTTAAAATAGCTAACCTAGCCAGGGTAAAATCTTAAGAATTATAGAATGTAAATATATTTTTAAAAGTTTATATATCTCTTCCCCCATGCTGGCCTACCCAAAGAATTGAGACTCTCAAAATCCCTTTCTCATTTTAAAAAGGAAACTGAGAATTTCTTTTCTAAATCAGACTCCCACGCGGCAAACATGTAAAACAGTTTTATTTTTAGATAATTATAAGCTTAATTATATTAGATTTTAAATTATTGTAAGCTTTGATGTTTCTTACCGTGTTTAAGCTTAAATAAAATTTTGCCTGTATGTCTGTCTGTCTGTCTGGCAAAGGATGACGAGGGAAAAGAATTAAGCCTCTGCCAGTAGAGAGGGAAGTTTTAATCTCCAGTGTACGCTTACCCATTTCGCTGATAAATCTTCAACTGGAATGGAAGGCGCCATGTAGGGGTTTCTAGCTGCTTGTACAGGAGTAGAGTAATGTTTTGAACCTTCTATTGGACTTTCTACAAACATTAGTTCAGGTTTCAATCGCTGCATTGAATCACGTTGTTTTCTTTTTCTTCTTCTTCTAATAGTTCCTTGTTTAGAGCTAGAATCCATTGCATTTCCTTCTTATAAAGAGTGAAGTTTCTTCACGCAATTTTGGGGAAAATTTTGTATACATTTTGTGCTGACCAAAAGAAACGTGGGCTCTGAAGAAGGTTGCCGCTGACCGTACATCTTACTTCCGGCAGAAACAGAAAGATACACTGAGAGAGAAATGTCGTTTCTTCATTACATTACCTATAAACTGGTGATTATCAGGGATAAAAGACTTGGTGTTGTTTATTATGCAATTGCATCCTTAATAATGCTTTATACACTAGTTGAAATCTTTTATATGAAAGGATATCTAGAGGTATGTACATGTATTGTCTTCGTGTAGCTGCACAAATTGTCCTGGCTACATAGAACGACAATAAGCCACTTCACGCTTTCGTCCGCCATTTTGAATTGGGGCAAACGCGCGGAAATTCATAGAAATCTGGATCACTTTGGCTTGCCGTAACTCCGCTCGATTTCGTTGGATTTTCACAAACTTACCATTTTAGACAAGATGTATTCTTTGTTATTGATGTCCTATAATATGATGGGTATTGGAAGGCTACAAATCGAGAAAAAAAGATTTTTGTTTTCAAAATAAAACGTTCGGCACGTGAATATGCAAATTAGCTCGAATTTTTAAGATACATTGGTGAAAAGAAGATTGACTCGTAAAAGTTAGTTCAAACACCTAGATTGGTCTTATTTTCACTCCAACAACTGGCATGCATGCCTGCTGATTACCGAAGTTTAAATTTTGAAAATCCATCAAAATCGAGCGGAGTTATGGGAAGCCAAAGTGATCCAGATTTCTATAAATTTCCGCGCGTTTGCCCCAATTCAAAATGGCGGACGAAAGCGTGAAGTGGCTTATAGAACAATAGCCAGGACTTTTGTGGGTATTTTCGGGTAGGGGGGTGTCGCAGACACCTCAAAACCCTGACCCTATTCCAGGTGATTGTTTAAAGAGGACAGGGGGTGGGTCATGATTAAAATGTATCAGAAGGGGGAAGGGGGTTATTGAGTTTTCCACCAGTTGACAGTTGCTGAGCTTGATAAATACATCAATTACCACAAGCTTAATCAAACAGGGAAAAAGACGGACAAAGTAAGACGAATAACTGTACATTATTATGCTTTCAAGAACAAGGAAATGCCTGACAATATCAATGTAAATTCTGTCCAGGACACTGATGAGGAAAGTGACGGTGACCTTGTGTTGTATGAGAGTGACACCAGCAGTGATGACAGTTGTCATCAACTAGAAGTGGTCGCAGAGTAGGGCACTGGTCAATTGCTATACAGATTTTGTTCAGTGATCCAGCAGTAGCTTTGGTGTACAGTGGTGTTGTATCATGGTGGATATTTGTTTCTCCAAAATTGAAAAAAAAACATTTCTCCCCCCACCCCTTCCATAATTAATGGCCGGTCCCTACTGAATATATTCATTTCATGGCATATTTGTTTATAGTTTCCATTTTTTTCAGTTTGATTCATTTCCAAAGGGTACCATGAGAATTTTAGTGTCTGATCACCATGACGACCCTGATGCTGATATGGTGACACCAAATCATATACCCTCATATTGTTGTAATATACAAGGTAAGATTATCACTGCGTACTTGGAGATTGTGAGTAGATTTCACCTGATGTGAAGTGAATTTAGACACTGAGGGTGGTCACAGGTGTAATGTAGTGTGGTCATTTAAGCCATGTGAATTTCTAACTGTTTACTGATGGGAGCAAAGCCAGGGGTGGATTTAGGGCGGGGCGAAGGAGGCACTCGCCCCACCTTTTGGAAATTCGAATACCTTTCTTGCCAAAAATATATATATAAAATTTGGCTGAAACCAATGTCCAACCTGAACACGCCCCCCCCCCCCCTCTCTCTCTCTCTCTCTCTCTCTGGATCCGCCCCTGAAAACACCTTTTCAATTATTCTTTAAGACCCTGGGTGTTGGTCATGTTTTATCATCATTTATTTGAATAATCACTCAACCTATTAAAATGCTTATTAAATCTTTTTTTATCATACAAAATCTTAGTCTAAATGTTAGTGCCAAAAGAAACAGCCGAATATGGAGATTGATTTTGTCCTATGACTTGTTTAGATGAAAACTCCAAACCAAGAGAACTATCGTGTATAGCATGTGAATCCATAGATGCACAGGAACTTTCATGGCCAGTAGAGTCCAGGGTTTTAAGTTTAATGACCTTTTGTAAGGATCGTTGGCAAGTAAAGCACAAGAATGGCACATTACCTCAACAAAACTATGTCAATATCAGGTAAGCTGATCCATTTATTCAAACTCTGCTACGGGGCTTTCAACAGACTACCATGAGAGTGGGTTTTTTAACAGTGACTAAATGTTAAATGTCCCGGGGGCTGGGGGTTGGGAGCTGGGGGACTGCAAGGCCAGGGGCCCGGGGGGCTGGGGGGCCGGGGGACCAGGGGCCCAGGGGGGGGGCGGGGGGCTGGGGGGCCGGGGGGCCGGGGGGCCGGGGGGCCAGGTTTTCAAATGACTGATGCATAAAATACAGTGAATATAACATACTGTTCGATACTGTATTTCATCTTGCGATATTGTTTATTGTTGAAGCAATATCTCAGTATGTGCATGTACAATATACATCCATTGAGTTCATGCTTATTTTACTTTTTCAGAGAAAGAAAGTACCACACTTTAAATCCTGAAAATGTCATGCTAAAAATAGAACATTCAATAATAGCAACGCGTTTTAGCAATGGAGCAGGCCATGATGGACTTGCTGCATCACAGCGTACTTTAAAAGGTTTCCTTTATGATATCAATGGCAATGCAATTAAAAGGTAATTAGACGTTTTGACCTAGAAAACTATCGTTGTATTGTAGCGGACGCCTTCGGGACAGTCATGCGTACGTAATAGCGAGAGTACGTAATAGCGAGAGTACGTAATAGCGAGAGTACGTAATAGCGAGAGTACGTAATAGGGAGAGTACGCAATAGCGAGAGTACGTAATAGCGAGAGTACGTAATAGCGAGAGTACGTAATAGCGAGAGTACGTAATAGCGAGAGTACGTAATAGCGAGAGTACGCAATAGGGAGAGTACGTAATAGCGAGAGTACGTAATAGCGAGAGTACGTAATAGCGAGAGTACGTAATAGCGAGAGTACGTAATAGCGAGAGTACGTAATAGCGAGAGTACGTAATAGCGAGAGTACGTAATAGCGAGAGTACGTAATAGCGAGAGTACGTAATAGCGAGAATACGTAATAGCGAGAGTACGTAATAGGGAGAGTACGCAATAGCGAGAGTACGTAATAGCGAGAGTACGCAATAGCGAGAGTACGTAATAGCGAGAGTACGTAATAGGGAGAGTACGTAATAGCGAGAGTACGTAATAGCGAGAGTACGCAATAGCGAGAGTACGTAATAGCGAGAGTACGTAATAGCGAGAGTACGTAATAGCGAGAGTACGTAATAGCGAGAGTACGTAATAGCGAGAGTACGCAATAGCGAGAGTACGTAATAGCGAGAGTACGTAATAGCGAGAGTACGTAATAGCGAGAGTACGCAATAGCGAGAGTACGCAATAGCGAGAGTACGTAATAGCGAGAGTACGTAATAGCGAGAGTACGTAATAGCGAGAGTACGTAATAGCGAGAGTACGTAATAGCGAGAGTACGCAATAGGGAGAGTACGTAATAGCGAGAGTACGTAATAGCGAGAGTACGTAATAGCGAGAGTACGTAATAGCGAGAGTACGTAATAGCGAGAGTACGTAATAGCGAGAGTACGTAATAGCGAGAGTACGTAATAGCGAGAGTACGTAATAGCGAGAAGAATACGTAATAGCGAGAGTACGTAATAGCGAGAGTACGTAATAGCGAGAGTACGTAATAGCGAGAGTACGCAATAGCGAGAGTACGTAATAGCGAGAGTACGCAATAGCGAGAGTACGCAATAGCGAGAGTACGTAATAGCGAGAGTACGCAATAGCGAGAGTACGTAATAGCGAGAGTACGCAATAGCGAGAGTACGTGATAGCAAGAGTACGTAATAGCGAGAATACGTAATAGCGAGAGTACGTAATAGCGAGAGTACCTAATAGGGAGTGTACGTAATAGTGAGAGTACGTAATAGCGAGAATACGTAATAGCGAGAGTACGTAATAGCAAGAGTACGTAATAATGACGTAATAGCGAGAGTACGTAATAGCGAGAGTACGTAATAGCGAGAGTGCGTGATAGCGAGAGTACCTAATAGGGAGTGTACGCAATAGCGAGAGTACGTAATAGCGAGTGTACGTAATAGCGAGAGTACGTAATAGCGAGAGTACGTAATAGCGAGAGTACGTAATAGCGAGAGTACGTAATAGCGAGAGTACGCAATAGCGAGAGTACGTAATAGCGAGAGTACGCAATAGCGAGAGTACGCAATAGCGAGAGTACGTAATAGCGAGAGTACGCAATAGCGAGAGTACGTAATAGCGAGAGTACGCAATAGCGAGAGTACGTGATAGCGAGAGTACGTAATAGCGAGAATACGTAATAGCGAGAGTACGTAATAGCGAGAGTACCTAATAGGGAGTGTACGTAATAGTGAGAGTACGTAATAGCGAGAATACGTAATAGCGAGAGTACGTAATAGCAAGAGTACGTAATAATGACGTAATAGCGAGAGTACGTAATAGCGAGAGTACGTAATAGCGAGAGTGCGTGATAGCGAGAGTACCTAATAGGGAGTGTACGCAATAGCGAGAGTACGTAATAGCGAGTGTACGTAATAGCGAGAATACGTAATAGCGAGAGTACGTAATAACGCGAGTACGTAATAGCGAGAGTACATAATAGAGTACGTAATAGCGAGAGTACGTAATAGCGAGAGTACGTAATAGCGAGAGTACGTAATAGCGAGAGTACGTAATAGGGAGAGTACGTAATAGCGAGAGTACGTAATAGCGAGAAGAATACGTAATAGCGAGAGTACGTAATAGCGAGAGTACGTATTAGCGAGAGTACGTAATAGCGAGAGTATGCGAATTGCGAGAGTACGTAATATTTAGCGAGAGTACGTAATAGCGAGAAGAATACGTAATAGCGAGAGTACGCCAATTGCGAGAGAAACGTACTTGTGATTATTAAGAAAACAACTATTGCAAATAAAAGTCCACCGGATAGCGGGATCCCCACACGCACGCTATTTTCAGGCACACCTTTTACTGAACTCGCTAAGCCACAACCCTCTCTTTCAATTGCTATCATGATATTTTGTGTCTTTTCACAGTATGTCAACAAATGACATCACCAATCAGAAGGGCCAAGCTGACAAACTTACTGTTCATGAACTTCTCAATGCTGCCGGTGTTCGAAGTCTGGATGAGGCTTCAGATGCAATCAATGCCAAAGGAAAGTCTTACCGAAGACATGGTTTGGTATTACAAGTTGTTGTTAGGTATCACAATGCAGAAAATACGTGGCTGGGAACAGGGTAAGAATGTTGTTAGCGTGTCTTAATTAGGTATAAAGGAAGTATATATATCATTACGTGTTTTTATAATAATAAATAATTTGTATAGCGTCTATCCAGGTCTGCTCTAGGCGTTTCACATTAAATAATAATAATAATAATAATAATAATAATAATAATAATAATAATAATAATAATAATAATAATAATAATAATAATAATAATAATAATAATAATAATAATAATAATAATAATAATAATAATAATAATAATAATAACAATAATAATAATAATAATAATAATAATAACAACAACAATAATAATAATAATAATAATAATACATAAATAAGATAATATTTAACAATTATAGGCAGATTTGAAAAAAATAAGTTTTCAGTTTAAACCATTTCTTCCCATAACGTAGTAGTGGAAAACCTTTTAACGATAGATGGTAGACACAGCCACAAAAGGTGCACAACTTTAAATGTTGTGTTTATTTTATGTCAGAGGTATCGAGTACTGCTATCATGTACGTCGCGTTCCCTATGCTGATTATCGAATCAACCAAGTGATTCCAGTCATCAGTACACAAGACTTCATAGCATCGAACGGTACTACAAATGGTCAAGGGAATACTACGATAGAAGAGGCGCGTTTGTTTAGAAAACGCTATGGGATAAAAATGGAATTTTATCAAAGTGGGAAATTAGGTAAGTGCTTGTTGTCTATCAAAAGATGAATCATTCAATTCTCAACGTAACAATCTAATATATCTAGTATATGAGGGCCACCTGAAAATTATCATTTTTGGTAACGGTGTTACCCTATCCTATAAAGTTGTTATTAATAAGAGACGATAGTTGTTATAAATGAGCGAATGAATAAATATCTGTTCAGTTGTTATTATTCCTGGCCACTCGTGCGTCATTTTACCATATTAGGGCAAGAGAACACGCAAAATATGCCAGCGTATTACACAGTAGCTCGCGCGCGCACGAAAAACATAGCAAAAATGGCTAAAAAACTTCAGGAAACAAAGAAACAAAATCAATTGCGGAATAATAAACTCCTTATTTGATGGTTTGACAGATAATACTTGCAGACATTTTACTCATTGCTCGTATTTTTCCTCGCCCTACGGGCTCAGAAAAATATTACGCAACTCGTAAGATATCCTCGCGCTATTATCTGTCAAACAATCAAATAAGCTGTATTTACTGTATTTTCGATCCGAGAACTGCCAGTTTTTTTCCAGATGTAAAACAGCTTTCATTGCTTGATTAAGATAAAGGATACGGTATCACTGGGAAAAATTGGCACACTCTTGAAACCTTGAAAATTATGTGGAAATTAGTCAGTGGAAATTCAATTATCAAGGTTTTGGACATTTCCAATGCATTTCCAAAGTTTGAAGCGCACGCGTGTTTCCCAGTGTATGTAGATATGTACCGACCAAACATTATCCTAATGGTATTATTAATTATCATGATTTTCAGGTCGTTTCTCTTTGTCTGCATTACTCATCAAACTTGTTGCTGGTGTTGGATTATTAACGCTGACCGCTACTGTTGTAGATCTAGGTGCTCTGTATGTACTTCCTGATCGATACAGATATAGGCGATGTGTCTACGAAGAGTCACCGGTCATACTTCCAGCAGACAAGAAAACTGACTAATAATCACTACTAAACCCTGATAATAAACCTACACAAAACTATTCTACAAAACTGGAAAAAGTTATAGCGATTTGAAATTACAATGATGATAAAAGTTTAGATTATAAAGTTTAGATTATGAAAGATTAATAATAATAATAATAATGTTGATCATAATACGCCAAGAGTTAAATATTGTATTATATGGGCAATTTAAGTCTTATGACCTTGGTCGAAAACGTTTAATATATTTTATCGTAAGACTAAAAATTGCCTATATCATACAATATAATCATCATCATCATCATCATCATCATCATCATCATCATCATCATCGTCATCATCATATTTAAAAATAATATTGGATGAGATATCTGATAGTTTATTAATGATTATGAAGTTAGAAAATATACCGTTGATGGAACTTGACAAACATCGGATCAGTTTTTAGAGACAGTGTTCCAGTAATCTGTAGAAGAAGGAAAGTTATATACAGCAGTATAAACTGCCTAACTGTCACAAACCTGGCTCAATCAAGTCGATCGATGAGTATATAACAGCACAATCAGAAACCCTTCCTCTTCACCCTTAGTTTCCGAGAAAGTTAAATTACCACTGGAATACCGTCTCTAAAAACTTTCACGTTCTGTAGAAGAGAAAACTATACACAGAAGTAAATACTAACTGTCCAACTGTCACAAATCTGACTCAATCGATCGATCGATGGATTAGTAACAGCACAATCAAAAACCCTTCCTCTTGTGAAAGATTTTATTAGATACAATATTCCAGGTAAAATCATAAGATCATGTGGAATAAAATACACATTGTACAACATATATGGGGCGTCATGACTCACTGTATCGGGGGCGTCATGGCAGGTGTGGGGCGTCATGACCGGTTATCACGGAATTACAGACACGAATAGAAAGGCAACGATTCATGCGGGAGCAGCTAGATTGAAAACATGCAGGCCTGCTGACGATCGAAGTTTAAATTTTGAAAACCCAGCAAAATCGAGCGGAGTTACGGCAAGTCAAAGTGATCCAGATTTCTATAAATTTTGCTGCGTTTGTCCCAAGTCAAAATGGCGGACGACAGCGTGAAGTGGCTTATTTCAAGCGGCTCGAAATGCAAAATTGGATAAAATCCAAATATATCGACACGTGACATGACGCGTGATCTGCTCAATCAGTGACGGGCGTGAAATATTTCAGAAAATAGTGCTAAAACCTTGAACAGATTTTGATAATCGAACTAAATTACTATGGTTATATACACCTATTCCAAAAATCGTTGTCCGCCGAAAGCAACAAGCAAGAAGCTGACGACCGCAAAGGACTTTGGGACTTTCTCCTTAATCATTTATTCATCCGTAGACATTTTGACAACATGCATTTTCAAATGGCCGAATAGTTCCAAATGATTGCTATTCAACGCTCGTGGGGATAACTTCTCAAGTACCACCAAGAGAAAATTTTCTCTTGGTACCACGGATAAATTAATTAATTAGGAGATTCCCAAAGTCCTTTGCGGTCGTCAGCTTCTTGTACACTCTTTGAGTGACCACTCTCGTAAGCGATCATCTCTCGTAAGTGACCACTATATGTAACTCCAGAACCCGAGGTGGTCGCTTACGAGGGAGTCAACTGTAGTGCTATATTTTGGCCGCTTAGCGCTTGGCTAATCACTAGAGATGGACCGGAGTTCCAGCAGATCACTCTAGTGTAGTTTATATAAATTGAATTTTCACACATGAATTCATTGGTGAGTCACTCCGAATAAATCCTACCCTACTAGCAGGGTTTCCTCTTTCGTCGTTGTTTTTTCGTTTTTCTACCTCGCTAAATCTATTTGCGGGCGCGTCTTTCGGGACGCGCACAGGGAGCCCAACATAATACGTTCTACGCACTACAGGAAGTTCTACGCACCGACCGCACACAGGAAGCCCAACATGCCTCAGAAGAAATTGTTGGGCTACCTGTGGTATCCCGAGTAAAAATGTAAATCATTTCCCATAATGCTTTGCGATTGGCTCTTTGAAAAAGAGCGCGTCCGAACAAAATGGCGGAGGAGGGTAAGTAGATTTCACCTTTGTTTTTACGCTTTGGAATCTTAAAAAATGATGCATCTCTGCTCCATTTCTATTGCAAAATCACTTAAGCTCAAGTTCAGCAAATAAACTTCTTTCAAGAGCGCCACTTGGAGCCAGAATGAACAGTCTTTCCAAACTGTTTTGTGGAATTCTGTCCAGTCTTGTTGACGTCTTCTCCAAAAACATCGTTGTTGTTGTTTACAGTTGTGCTATTTGTACCTTGATAAATGAAGGAAAAAATCTGAGGCACTAAGAATAACTAAGCATCTTCTCAAATCTTATAAGTGTGGTAATTATATAATTGATTTATAATTACGATCGAGAAAGAAGAAAACCGAAGATTTTGTGTTCACTGATTTTAAAAGTAAGAGTAACTTAAGCTTACATGTATAAATTACCTGTACTACTAGTACTACACACTCTACGACTACTACCTAATGCACTTCAGTTCATTGTTTATTCTTGCTTTGCAACTTTTACCTCGTAGTTCTAGTCCTCTGGAGATTATTTACGTTTGAAAACAAACCATTAAGATTGTGAGATTGTGAGATTTCTTGATTTTATCTTTTACGTTTCAATGCAGTTTTGAGAGTAAAACAGTGTTTGGCTTTGAACTCAATGCATTGTTGAATTTAGGACACACTATTCACTAATACCGTCACTATAAACACGCTTGAAGTTGAAGCCAAGGGCAAGGATCAGACATAAAGATCTATAAAGCTCCCAGTTGAGAAACATTGTGGTATTTGTTTTTTATTTTAGTAATAGAAACAGATAAAAAAGTGCAAACAATATAACCGTGAAATAGTACTATTTAACAATTAGACTATGAGTTCGAGTTTTCTATGAGTCAATAGTCAACGAGGCACTTAGCATTGAGTTGACTATTTGAACTCATAGAAAATGAGAACGAGTAATCTAATTATTGCTTTACTAGAAACCAACTAGCATACTACATGTACCTTCGATTTTATACCAATATTGACTGATTTTTCGCTTTGTTTTTGTTCAAAATGCAGGCTTTTTTGCTACTCACTATCTATCACTCAATAGATAGTGAGTACGTTAGCCAATCAGATTGCAGGATTCATGATAGTATGCTAGTTGGTTTCTACTAAATCGCAGTAGTGATTCATCCAACCTTCAAACCTACATTAGATCTAATAGTAAGAATGTCTTGCCATGTCAAAGGCTGATTTGCAAATAATGACAACAGAAGTATGCTGGTGCAGGTGGTTCATCAAATTGTGCGATTGTGGATCTCAGTGTACTGAGCCTTGTTTAGTAAAACTTTTCTCGCTTCTCTAATTCGATACCCTTGGTCACAGAGGCACTGACATACACTCTCTGTACTGCCGTGAAGTGGCATTCAAGCTGTGAAGCAGCGAGTAACTCATCAGAGCCTCTGGTAGCAAACAGTACCAATCTCACCATGCTAATTGACCCCGTCAATCACAAACTAGAATCCAATAAACCAATAATCCAATCACGATATTTTGCGATAACCGAGTTCAATAATTGTTTTATCATTCGACTCATTAGTTGCTTTTTTGTGTTTATAAATGCTTGTTTTTTTTATAGCTAAAATATTGTCAATCTCTTCTTCTGACAGCTCGGGAAAATGATCTGTCGTGTTTACACTGTGAAATATCAATAGTGCACATGCTCAAACAGTTATTTGCATCAAACATTGTTTAATCTTCACTGCGCATGCTCAAACAGGTATTTACAGGTCTTTCAGCCAATCAAAACTGCGGATACAAATGAGTCGAATGATAATAATATTTATTCCTAAATCCTGACAAGGAACTGATTGCCTTCTGTGTATTTTTAGAGAGTTCAGCTGAGGCCCTTGTCAGCCTGAAGGGTAAGTGTACATGTACAAGATTGTAGTAGAATCATTTATTTATAATTTGAAATAGTTTTATCGTATGACAGTAAGTTACACCAGCTGATAGGCTGCAGTATACCTACAAATGTTGTTGGGGGTGTCGTAGACATGTACAAATGTACATTCATTTATTTACTTATTTACTTATTTATTTATATAACAACTTTATTTGCAAAAAAGAGAACATCTGGCAGAGGAGTCAAAACAGGATAAGATGCTTCATGTCTTTATAGTTTATAGGAAAAGTCAAATTCAGGACGAATCTCTTGTCGATTTAATGATATTTGTTCCGCGTATTCATGATTTCTTAGCTATTGTATTTTGCTCATTAATTATTCATGAATTTTATACTAGTTAATAGTAACATTTATAGTTGTTATGTGTACTTTGAACTGATGCATTTATCCTGTCTCAAGTCCTGTCCTGCCACATGTACAACAAATAACTTTTTTTACATGTTTCTTTAGGCATTGGCTCTCAATCCTCGCCATTCAGCTCTCCATCAAAACGTGGAACTTTGGTAAGATCATTGTCCTTTACCCCTTTCATTCTCACGGCATCCGAAACTGCCCGTAAAAATAGATACTGCTTTGAAAAATTATAACTTTCTGAATTCTCGAAACATTGATCTCATGAAGTCAGTTATTAGTGACAACTAGATAACTCTTCAAATTTTAACCTCAAGTAAACTGACTTACAGGTCCGATTTCTGGGCATTAATTCAATTAGTTTTTCATAGAAATCAAAAACGTGCTTTTTTGACGTCATCTCACAACCTCGAAAATGAGTGAAATTTCACTTGAATTTTCTTCCAAAATACATCATAATTGTGAAACAAAACGCCACTTTCTCAGCAAACTATCAATCTCTCTTCTTTACATATCCATGAATTTTTACCTCTCTTCCTAAGTCGCCGAGAAACGGCCATTTGAATTTGACTATTTTAGTTACCCAATATCTCCATGGAAACTCCTTTTATGGAATCAAAATTTAATATGGTGCGTTTAGGTCCAGAAAATTAATAAGCTATGTACATGTATGTGATAGTGCACAATGGATGTGGGATGTTGAGTTTTATCTCAATTTTATATTAGACAAGAGCCAAACGAAGACGACAACAGGAAGACTACCTTGAAGATGAATTCCATGATGAATTATTCCAAGATGAGGTACAATTCCTTTGAGCTTTAAGGATTTGCTGGGAATAATGATGAAGCTACATGTACATGACTGTACTGATTTTACTTTTATAATTTGTTGTACATGTAATTCTAATAGGAAATGTCCAGCACCTCAAAATCAAGGTTAGTAAGATAAATATTATTGATGACTGACATTTGGATAGTTGTGCAATCACTTGCCTAATTAACAATACCACTAGGAATCATGGTAAATATTGATTGTTTACTAGTGATGGGTCTAGCATGTGTTATTGTTTATCAAGCTTGTAATTATTTTCTATAAATTGATCCTATTTGTTATATATAATATATATATTTTGTAATGATTTATTTGTTTTTTTATCCCTATATATTAAATAATTAATGATATTAATTAATTACGTACATTAATTTTATAGCCTCCCATATTTAAATTGAAGCAGATACAATTTACATTAATATGAAAGGAACACCATTATGCCTGGTCCTTTCTTACGACATTACACTGTATGACCAACACACAGAAAGATAATGAAAAAGTACAATGTTATTTTGTTACTGATTTGTTCTGACTTTGAATGTAGGTTTTCAAGATCTCCTACTCTGGTAAGTATAAACTACACATACATAATTTATGTTAACTAAGTGCCACTGTACATGTTGCTACTGTTTTCACAGCTTTTATAAATCAGCATTATATATGTTGTAGTTTAAAATGATTCCTTGGTTCAATTTAAATTAAACCAGTTCAATTTAAATTAAACCAGTTCAATTCAAATTGAACCAAAGATCATTTAAAACTACAACATATACACTACAGTAGGGGCATCCTCGGGAACCCAGGGGTATATTCTGTCGCTCGTTACTTGCTCCCAGAGAAATACCCCTGGGAACGAAATCTGTTGGAACTTGTTCCGGAAGTCAGAATTCAAAATGGCGGCTGTCCTATTCAAACCAGAATATACTTGATACTGATTGGTCGACCTTCCGGAACAAGTTCCAACAGACTTCGTTCCCAGGGGTATTTCTCTGGGAGCGATAAAAGCCAAAAACCCCTGGGTTCCCGAGGATGCATCTGTATAAATTTAGACGGAAAAATTTGTAAAAGCCAAAAAATATCATTTTCGGAAAAGTAATTCTTTGAAAGAATAAATCCTTGAGAAGATATGAACATTTGAAATTGTGAAATTGGAACAAAACGAGGCTGGTGAGGACTCACTTGAAAAATACATACAAAACTCTCTATTCAGGATCTGTCATAACTCTGATGATATTTTGTCTACAACAAAGAAACTTTCCAAAAATGTTTATTTCTAGGTACTGTTTTAGATGACAGTGATCATTTGTACCAGAAACTTATCGTATCGCCAAACTTAAAATATGCCATTATGAATTCGGCGTATTGGATGTTTTTTCCAGTATTACAGGGTGATATATAGGAGTTGCGAATGAAGTTTTCCAAGCCTGTAATACTCAAGACAACATCCAATAAGGGATTTAAATCATACAATGGAGTTACAATTTTATTAATATTGTTTTTTTTGTGTGCAGTCTTTGACAAAATATATAATAAAGCCTCATATCGGCCCTCAAAAATGACCTTTGGTAAAATTACATGATCAGTGTGACTGTTATATATTGATAAACTCATGGCCCTCCAATTAAAGTAAATTTACTGTTATAAAGTAACAGTTATTACAAGTTACTTCAACAAAATTACTAGTAATAGTCACTTACAAGTCTGTAATATAATAATAACACATCTACAATAAATACTTGTTTCTGATTGGCTGCATGTGAATTTTCTCTAAATCCACACAGGCAGCCCAACCATTCCTTTTGAGTCTACTAAATAATTCAATAAATTGATATTTGCGTGTTTTTTTATGGGTTTCCTGTGGTAGAACGCATGCGCAATATATAATATGCTGAATATGTTGGGTTCCCTGTGTTGAGTATCGTATAATGTTGGGCTCTCTGTGTGCGTCCCGAAAGACGTGCCCGCAGAGAGTGCATATTGAATATGCACTCTCTGTGGGCGCATCTTACGGGATGTACACAGGGAGCCCAACATTATACGATACTCAACACAGGGAACCCAACATATTCAGCATATTATATATTGCGCATGCGTTCTACCACAGGAAACCCATAAAAAACACGCAAATATCATTTTATTGAATTATTTAGTAGACTCAAAAGGAATGGTTGGGCTGCCTGTGAATCCATGCAATTAATTAATTGCACACATACACTGTACCACATGTATTTGTTTTCATCAGAAGCACAATATGGTCATTGAAATTGCCACCCAAGTTGTGTGACTGCAGAGATATCACTTTTTAGCCTAACATTTTATAATAATTTATTGTTGTTTTTGCAAGGACTAATAGAGTGCAGTAAAGGCTAATATTAACTTGTTTCATTTGTAACTACATATTGATAGTCTCAAGCAGGAGCAAATGGTACAGATAATAGAAAAGATGCAAAGGTTAGTACAGGTTTACAATCGAAACCAAGAAGAGCCTGGACACCTAAAATATGTCTGGAATGTTCATTGTGACCAAGTTAAGCGTGTCAAACTGTCAGGTCGGCTTTCCAAAAAACATTATTCAAAATCGCTCAAATCTACTCTTCACTGCGTAGTGTATGTATCTCTCAAATAGAAAGGAATAGCAATCTAGTTTCGTACAAGATACACCTTGGTTTCAAGATCTCACATGTGATTGGTCAAAACACAATGAACATTCCAGACATATTTATTTTAGGTGTCCATGGATTTCTTGGTTCGACATGTGATTAGCAGTCAAATGCACACAATGATACACCATATCCAGATACACCATATACATTATACACCATGTCCATGGATTTACACCATATACATTCGACTGTAACAGCATATACATTATACAGCATATACATTATACAGCATATACATTATACAGCATATACATTATACAGCATATACATTATACAGCATATACATTATACAGCATATACATTATACAGCATATACATTATACACATATACAGGCATACATTATACTATATACATTATGCAGCATATACATTATACACCATATACATATACATTATACACCATATACATTATACACCATATACATTATACACCATATACATTATACACCATATACATTATACACCATATACATTATACAGCATATACATTATACAGCATATACATATACAGCATATACATTATACAGCATATACATTATACAGCATATACATTATACACCATATACATTATACACCATATACATTATACACATATACATATACACCATATACATTATACACCATATACATTATACACCATATACATTATACACCATATACATTATACACCATATACATTATACACCATATACATTATACACCATATACATTATACAGCATATACATTATACAGCATATACATTATACAGCATATACATTATACAGCATATACAGCATTATACAGCATATACATTATACATATACATTATACAGCATATACATTATACAGCATATACATTATACAGCATATACATTATACAGCATATACATTATACAGCATATACATTATACAGCATATACATTATACAGCATACATATACATATACATTATACAGCATATACATTATACATTATACAGCATATACATTATACAGCATATACATTATACACCATATACATTATACACCATATACATTATACACCATATACATTATACACCATATACATTATACACATATACATTATACACCATATACATTATACATATACATTATACACCATATACATTATACAGCATTATACAGCATATACATTATACAGCATATACATTATACACCATATACATTATACACCATATACATATACACCATATACATTATACACCATATACATTATACACCATATACATTATACACATATACATTATACACCATATACATTATACACCATATACATTATTACACCATATACATTATACACCATATACATTATACACCATATACATTATACACTATATACATTATACACCATATACATTATACACCATATACATTATACACCATATACATTATGTATTTTGGAAATTGTAATATTATTTGTATTTGTTAGTTGGCATTTTCAAGACTTCAAAACCTTCTCAAGCTTCCAAAAGCTGCTAAATGGTGTTACTTTGAATGGTTTTATTCAAGCATTGACAAGTAAGACTTTCTGGCATATGGTTTATTTTTTGATGTATTTTCATATTTTTAATAAGTTTAGTCAGTTATAGAACTGATTAACCCTTTGACACCCAGAGATTTTTGAGATTTTTGAGTTTTTTAGCGATTTTCTGGACCTAATCACGTCATAGGAAATTTCGATTCCATATAAGGGGTTTCCATGGAAATCTTGACAGTTCTGAATGCCTGTGGGCTCGCGTCTTCACGTGTGCTGCCTTTCTTCTTGGGAGTTCGTAGGGGCTAGTAGTAATCACTACTCGAAAAGGCCAATTTTGCATTTTTAGAGTGTTTATAGCCATTATTCACCACAGAAGCCCCCAGGACAGCATCATTAAGCTTGACTGGTGTGGTAGAGACCGTTCTCCTGGAAGAACTCAGGAGGAAGATACGAATTCACGAACACATTTCGGCAGCTCGTTGAGATTTTCCAAAATGGCGGACTCAAAGTGAAATCGTCTCTCTGGTCTTTCTGTGGTGGATTCCAGGGCCTACAAAGGCATTTTTGGCGACTTTGAACTTGAAAAGAATGCAACCGGTGCAATATTTTGCCTGTAGGATCGAGTGGCTTATAAAACTCTAAAAAAAGGAAATGGCGGGATACTTTCTGTCGAAAATTACCGGATGTTCCCGGCATCCTTTTCGGGCGTGCAGAAGGAAAACACGTGTTAGCGAAAGTGGTCCTAAGGAAATGGCTATTGTTCTGCAAACTAAGGAAGAGAGAGTGAAAAATTCATGACTATATCAAGAAGAGAGATGGAAGTTTGCCGAGAAAGTGGCGTTTTGTTTCGGAAGGATGTATTTTGGAAGAGAATCCAAGTCAAATGTCGTTCATTTTCGAGGTGTAAAATTGCGTCAAAAACGCGCATTTTTGATTTCTATGAAAAATAAATTGAACTAATGCCCAGAAATCGGACCTGTAAGTCAGTTTACTTGAAGTTAAAATTTGAAGAGTTATCTAGTTGTCACTAAAAACTGGTCATGAGATCGATGTTACGAAAATTCAGAAAGTTAGAATTTTTCAAAGCAGTATCGATTTTTACGGGCGGTTTCGGGCGCCGTGGGAGTCAAAGGGTTAATGAAACATGAGTGTTCTATCTCTTAGTTTTATTAATTGAGTTCTATAACTAAAACCTGGCAGGTCTGTATGGGGGTATAAAGGTGAAGCCGAGGACTGGAAACCCTGTCTAGTCCGAATTCGAGGCTTTGGAACGACTTCTCATACTCATTAATTATTACATGCAATGACCTAAAGGCAATAAATAAAGAATTCCAAGGTTTTAGCCCGGAAAAGCAAGAATTTGAGTCTTTGCATATGCTCTGTTCATGCGCAGAGTCGAGTACATCGTATCCCACAATGTAGTAGCATGAAGTAGAGCTTGCTTTCAGATTGAAGCGAATTCGGACAGAGTGGTATTGCCTCTACTCTGTCCAAGATCCTGATGATTGTTATATGAGGGATAAGAACTCATGTACAACCATGAGAGACGATTAGTTCTAATCGTCCCTCATGATAAGTACTGGGGAGAGTAACTGGAAATTTTTCCAGTAACTGGAAAAAAAAATTCCAGTTACTCTTGCCAGTACTTTCCGTACTTTCCAGTTACATCACGTGGTCTGATTCTGCACATTTTATTGGCTGGTTACCTCATGAATAATTAAATAAATGTATATGAGAAATGTAAATATAACTTTGTGTAGTATGTACTATAGTCTGATGGAATTATCTGTTTGAACAGAGTTCTTTTTGAGGGCGACAATGACTTCTGTGTTTGTATAAGAGAATCATTTCCTAATCTTAAGGTATGTACACATATAATCATTTTCTTTATCACACAGAATAGATAGTGCATTCATACAGATTAAGTCAATTCTCTACTTTCTCGTAGCACACAATGATTTGCACCCTGGGGGTATTAAATACAAAAGAAAAAGGTGTTGCATAATTACATATGGTTCACACTGAAGTTCCCATTTTCTTTTGTATTACCCCCCAAGGCGCAAAGCATCATGTGCTATAGTAGAGAATCAAACTTGTAATTAATACACACTCTATATTAGGCACTTTTGTGCAAATTGCAATTTATTTATTATTTCCATAATTATGTTTGTCTCTAGCAAATAACTGAAGTACATTTAAGAATGATAAAACTTGTTACTGATGATGACATTAGTCATGCCGAAACATGTCTTTAAAGTTTTATCGTTTTTCTTAAATTAACTTCAATTTATTATTAATTTTATTTTTTACCAACTACATGTCCTATGTTGTGTAACACATCTATAGTCACATGAATAGATTTATTTGCCTTTTACAAGAGAGCTGCAGACAGTCTCAAAGTAATACATGTACATAGCAACATTTGATGTCAATATATATTATTCAAACATCTTTAGGTTAAGAAAATGAGAAGAGTGGAGTGGAGAGAAATTAGACGGCTGATGGGAAAGCCAAGAAGGTACAGTGTACATGTTTATCTTAACCACTCATTTGGGAATACAATGTATATAGATGTTATTTACCGGGCAGGAGGTCCGGATAGGGGAAAACTGTGCCCGAGGTCTTGAATATACATAACTGTATAACTTATTTTTTTTTTTCCTTTTGTGTTATTTTTCGCCAACTTCCAGCCATGACTACTCAAAATGTGAACTGCAAAAAAATAATAATCAAAGCACACAACAAACAAAACAAAAAGAAAGAAAAAAAATTCTTCAAATGGTGTTATTGAAGGGCAGTCCGGTATGCTAGGATACTGGACCGTGGTCAGATATAGAAAATTCCGCCCGCTTCAACAACCAATCAGAGCGCGCAATTTCTTAGGATACTGGACCGACATTTATTATTATTATAGTACATTAAGAAAGAATCATCTACACTACCACCTACATGTACCAAGAAAGGTTGTTGGACAGCTGTTCGACAAATGGCTGTCTAATGAATGGCAGTCAGTTGACAACAAATGGTCCGGATGGCGATATCTTCTTATTTTTCTCATTTCATGTATCAAAGTCTTGAACTGTAGAATTCCACTGTTTGTTCCATGTTACTTATTGCCTTGAGTTAGTGGTTGACAGCAGCCATTATTTCTTGGAAATAAGGCAGATGGGAAATGGAAATAAAGGAAAAGAATACAAGCCGTTCGCTACAAACTTACCATCATGTCCACCAGCTGTTGACAACTTCGACCTTGAGAAATCCTCGATGCTTGAATTTGAAGAAATCACAAAAATCTTATCTGCCAAAAAGAAACACCTCAAAAAGAGCCAGAAAATACAACAACAAAATATGGAGGACGGACGGTGGAGAAAGAGATGACCTTACAGAGTGTTTATGGAGCACACCAGTCATCGTCCACAAGGAGAAAATATACCACCAAACTTCTTCCTGATCCCAATAGGTGATAGAAAGCCATCAGAAGGAGATGTTTGGTGCAAGGCGTCTCCAGTTGGTCGAAAATACACTGCAAACAGATGAAAATCATTGCTACAACAGCTGGATTGGATGGTAAATACAGCAACTCATCTGGCCGCAAGACAATGATCCAGTCGCTTCGTGACGACTTTCATCCACTTGAAACATGTGAGCTGACAGGTCATGCTAACCCTGAATCAATAAATCAAGTTACAGCCATAATCCACTGGAAAAACAACGGACAAAAAAACAACTATAAAAAACAACATCATCTCACTGGATTTACGGTAGCACAGCAAACAGCACCACAACAAATGCAATTGCCAATGGTGACAGCCGCTCTTCGGCTTCAAATGTGCTGGTAGAAATTGAAAACGCATGTAATCTTGCCTCTCAGAGAGTAGAAAACACAGCTAAAGATAACAGTTCTACTCCTTTTCCTACAGGTGCTCTTGGGGAATTATTCTCTGATGTCACATTTAATAATTCCCCGTTAAACATTTCCATCAACCTTCAATCAAGTGTAAATCACTGTTAAGTTATTTGCTGTTCTGCAAGACAGCTGAGTGGGACAAACAACTTTGACTTCATTTAGTGAAGACTGGTTTTGTGGTTTGGCCATGCAATTATTGTACTAACTAAAGGTCTTTTTAGTTGATTTTTTTGACTGAATCAGCAGATCTTTGATCTTTAAAGGGTAAGACATTGCCGGTTGTACGAGTGTCTTCCGGTCTTTCAGTCGCTCACACTCCTTCGTGAAGAATTCCCAGGAGGAAGATAGACGATAAGCTCGATTGAGCATTGTTTTGATGAGTGCTGCTTTATATACCCTATCCACATGGCTTTGGAAATGAAGTGGGAGACCTGTGTTTCACTTGTAAGACGTTAGCCAATAGTGGCATTTCACTTATGCGTTGAAGATTTTCTTCCTTGGAGCACATAAAGACGTTAGCCAATAGTGGCAATTCACTTGTGCGTTGAAGATCTTCTTCCATGGAGCACATCAAGACATTTAGCCAATAGTGGTATTTCACTTGTCGTTGAAGATCTTCTTCCATGGAGCACATAAAGACGTTAGCCAATAGCAGACCAAGGGGGACCCCACACCGACACCATGTTCATGCAGAACACCATCAAAAAATATTACCCATTTATTCACATTGTAATCCAGGAGTTTGCCACACCTTTGATTGTGAAGAATGAAACTTGAGCACCATGTAAAAAGGCAGAGTCAAAGGAGTGTGAAATGTGTTATTTATGAAACCACAGATTTCTGCCTACCAGTAATAAATCAAACTTTGAAGGGAAAATGTTTGTCGAAATGTTGTCCACAGACAGGATCAAATAATAAACATGCAGGATGAAAAGGAAACTAACAGTGAAAATGTTTTTACAACAAAATTTAGGAACTTATGGAGTATAAAGTTAAATGAATAAAGTTGATGGAAAATGTAAACATTGTTTGCATTTTTTATCTTTTCTTATTTGCAGGTGCTCATCAGCTTTCTTTCATGAGGAAAGGGAGTCACTCAATGAGAAGAGAAGAAAAATTCGTCTACTTCAACAGAAAAAGGCAAGCTGCCAAATTTCCCCTGAGATATTTCATTATAACATGTATTATTGTCAGTCATTCAATTGCAAATGAAAACAAGCAAAACATTAAAGTAACTTCATGTGTTTTTAGTTGATGCCACCAGCTGTGTTATTTATTGTTTTACCTCTAACTAGGTTTCTGAGTTGAGCAAATTTAAAGATCTTCCAGAAGAAGTCCCATTACCACTTGTCATTGGCACAAAAGTTACTGGTAATAAATATATTATGTACATCAATCTATTGACAGATGTTGGGGGTTGTTAGGAATCAATAATACCATTGAGGACAACATAGTATACGCAAGAAAGAATCTTCAACATTTTACTTTTTATTTAATAGCTCGATTGAGGTCACCACAAGATGGCCTCTTTACAGGACAAATAGAAGCAGTGGACACACTTAATTGTTGTTACCGTGTAACATTTGACAGACCAGGTTTAAAATAGTTCATATTATTATTAGAATTACTACTGACAATCATTTTATGTGCTGCATTCAAACTTTTTATATCATTTTTGTTTCATAACTTTTGACCAGGTCTTGGTACACATTCTATTCCTGACACTGAAGTGCTGGTAAGATATTACGGCAGAGGTCATTTCTTTAGTACATGTACATACTGATAACATTTTGACAATGATTGACAGGGCTATTGTTTTGTTCTTGTTGCCATACAGAGTGAAGAAGCTCAGGAAACAATGCCATTATCTTCATTTTTACTTAAAGAAAGACCAAGAACAGCAATCTTTCCACCAACCTATACTCCCCCAAGGTATGGATATCACATACATGCATGCATTGCAGTCTTTCCACCAACCTATACTCCCCCAAGGTATGGATATCACATACATGCATACATTGCAGTCTTTCCACCAACCTATACTCCCCCAAGGTATGGATATCACATACATGCATACATTGCAGTCTTTCCACCAACCTATACTCCCCCAAGGTATGGATATCACATACATGCATACATTGCAGTCTTTCCACCAACCTATACTCCCCCAAGGTATGGATATCACATACATGCATACATTGCAGTCTTTCCACCAACCTGTACTCCCCCAAGGTATGGATATCACATACATACATACATTGCAGTCTTTCCACCAACCTATACCCCCCCCCCCCCCCAAGGTATGGATATCACATACATGCATACATTGCAGTCTTTCCACCACCAACCTATACTCCCCCAAGGTATGGATATCACATACATACATACATTGCAGTCTTTCCACCAACCTATACCCCCCCCCCCCCCCAAGGTATGGATATCACATACATGCATACATTGCAGTCTTTCCACCAACCTATACTCCCCCCCCCCAAGGTATGGATATCACATACATACATACATTGCAGTCTTTCCACCAACCTATACCCCCCCCCCCCCCAAGGTATGGATATCACATACATACATACATTGCAGTCTTTCACCACCTATACTCCCCCAAGGTACATTGCAGTCTTTCCACCAACCTATACTCCCCCAAATGGATATCACATACATGCATACATTGCAGTCTTTCCACCAACCTATACTCCCCCAAGGTATGGATATCACATACATACATACATTGCAGTCTTTCCACCAACCTATACTCCCCCAAGGTATGGATATCACATACATGCATACATTGCAGTCTTTCCACCAACCTATACTCCCCCAAGGTATGGATATCACATACATACATACATGGCAGTCTTTCACACCAACCTATATTGCAGTCCCCCCCCCCCCCAAGGTATGGATATCACATACATGCATACATTGCAGTCTTTCCACCAACCTGTACCCCCCAAGGTATGGATATCACATACATGCATACATTGCAGTCTTTCCACCACCTATACCCCCCCCCCCCCCCCAAGGTATGGATATCACATACATGCATACATTGCAGTCTTTCCACCAACCTATACTCCCCCAAGGTATGGATATCACATACATGCATACATTGCAGTCTTTCCACCAACCTATACTCCCCCAAGGTATGGATATCACATACATGCATACATTGCAGTCTTTCCACCAACCTATACTCCCCCAAGGTATGGATATCACATACATGCATACATTGCAGTCTTTCCACCAACCTATACTCCCCCCAAGGTATGGATATCACATACATGCATACATTGCAGTCTTTCCACCAACCTATACTCCCCCAAGGTATGGATATCACATACATGCATACATTGCAGTCTTTCCACCAACCTATACTCCCCCAAGGTATGGATATCACCCAAGGGTATGGATATCACATACATGCATACATTGCAGTCTTTCCACCAACCTATACTCCCCCAAGGTATGGATATCACATACATGCATACATTGCAGTCTTTCCACCAACCTATACTCCCCCAAGGTATGGATATCACATACATGCATACATTGCAGTCTTTCCCAAACCTATACTCCCCCAAGGTATGGATATCACATACATGCATACATTGCAGTCTTTCCACCAACCTATACTCCCCCCAAGGTATGGATATCACATACATGCATGCATTGCAGTCTTTCCACCAACCTATACTCCCCCAAGGTATGGATATCACATACATGCATACATTGCAGTCTTTCCACCAACCTATACTCCCCCAAGGTATGGATATCACATACATGCATACATTGCAGTCTTTCCACCAACCTATACTCCCCCAAGGTATGGATATCACATACATGCATACATTGCAGTCTTTCCACCAACCTATACTCCCCCAAGGTATGGGATATCACATACATGCATACATTGCAGTCTTTCCACCAACCTATACTCCCCCCCAAGTATGGATATCACATACATGCATACATTGCAGTCTTTCCACCAACCTATACTCCCCCAAGGTATGGATATCACATACATGCATACATTGCAGTCTTTCCACCAACCTATACTCCCCCAAGGTATGGATATCACATACATGCATACATTGCAGTCTTTCCACCAACCTATACTCCCCCAAGGTATGGATATCACATACATGCATACATTGCAGTCTTTCCACCAACCTATACTCCCCCAAGGTATGGATATCACATACATGCATACATTGCAGTCTTTCCACCAACCTATAACCTCCCCCAGGTATGGATATCACATACATGCATACATTGCAGTCTTTCCACCAACCTATACTCCCCCAAGGTATGGATATCATACATGCATGCATACATTGCAGTCTTTCCACCAACCTATACTCCCCCAAGGTATGGATATCACATACATGCATACATTGCAGTCTTTCCACCAACCTATACTCCCCCAAGGTATGGATATCACATACATGCATACATTGCAGTCTTTCACACCAACCTATACTCCCCCAAGGTATGGATATCACATACATGCATACATTGCAGTCTTTCCACCAACCTATACTCCCCCAAGGTATGGATATCACATACATGCATACATTGCAGTCTTTCCACCAACCTATACTCCCCCAAGGTATGGATATCACATACATGCATACATTGCAGTCTTTCCACCAACCTATACTCCCCCAAGGTATGGATATCACATACATGCATACATTGCAGTCTTTCCACCAACCTATACTCCCCCAAGGTATGGATATCACATACATGCATACATTGCAGTCTTTCCACCAACCTATACTCCCCCAAGGTATGGATATCACATACATGCATACATTGCAGTCTTTCCACCAACCTATACTCCCCCAAGGTATGGATATCACATACATGCATACATTGCAGTCTTTCCACCAACCTATACTCCCCCAAGGTATGGATATCACATACATGCATACATTGCATGCATACATTGCAGTCATACATTGCAGTCTTTCCACCAACCTATACTCCCCCAAGGTATGGATATCACATACATGCATACATTGCAGTCTTTCCACCAACCTGTACCCCCCCAAGGTATGGATATCACATACATGCATACATTATACATTGCAGTCTTTCCACCAACCTATACCCCCCCCCCCCCCCCCCCCAGGTATGGATATCACATACATGCATACATTGCAGTCTTTCCACCAACCTATACTCCCCCAAGGTATGGATATCACATACATGCATGCATTGCAGTCTTTCCACCAACCTATACTCCCCCAAGGTATGGATATCACATACATGCATACGTTGCAGAGGGTGAAAGAGAATGAGCTTGGGTATGATTTCATGCAGTTTATTCTATAGGCTGACAGTGTGTTTATTTTATAGTGGTCTTAGCCTACAAGGTAGCCCAAGCATGGTAAGTGGATAATACTAGTTATAAGTAGTGCTTCAGACTGGTCTTGCTAATCAATCCCTGACCTGGTGTACTTGTGAAATGGCAAAGTGTGAAGAACATCCTGTTCATGGCAATACACCTGTGTGGGCTACTTGGACCATGAGCGACCTTTTCGGTTTAGTTGTTAAATAGTACAGTGTTAGGAATTGCTGGTTTGCAATCAATCCTTGGAGATTTAAAGTACAAAGATGCAGCAGCCACTCACACACAAGAGAAGCTAATGAGGAATGCTTTGTTATTGGGATCCAACATGGATGCCATGGGTCACATGATAACCAGCAATTGGGTAATGAAGAGTGGTTGTGAATACATCCAAGTCAGATAGCAATATTTTTATTATTTGTATGTAATATATATCTAATTTACTTCTATTTTAATGCAAATGTCATGTATCTTATGATAGCAGTAGTCTTTCCATTGACAATTAATAAAAATAACTCCTCAATCTGAGCACCAAGATTACTCTGGTCATTGCATAAAACACATACCGTAATGCAAATGCCAGATGATCAAAATGTGTACAGACCCAAACAAAATCAATCTGTCACAGCATAGCAATGTAGTTACAGCTTAAATAAATTAAATGTGTTATTTCTATTTTCCAGCTTAATGATCCTCTATTAGGAGCTTCACCTGCAAGGTACATGCACTGTAATATTGAAGTTTACAATAAACAATAATGATGACACTGCTGACAGTGGTGATGATGATGATGATGATGGTGGTGATGATGATGGTGATGATGATGATGATGACCATTGTGATAATGAATTAAAGAATTTATAGTACACACCACAAAAGTACTTGATTATGATGTTTATTGAAAGATAACTTTATTTCCTCGGGGTGTCCCAGTCAGTACAAAGGTTGGTGTTGGTTGATTGATGGATTTATTGACTGAAGTCAGTAAACTTTCATATCGAGTGGTCGCGTTGTAATGTCAGAATACAGTAGTAACTTTGAGAACATTTCTCATACCAATAGGCCCTTTGCAGGATTACGATCACGTGGTTGTACTGACTGGCAAAAAAATCTGACTTTATTTATTTGAAGAATCTTAGTTATGATATCAGTAGTGACAGTAAAGAAATATGTTTGAAATGCTATTTTTCAACCTCCAGTTGATTGTCGATCTTTCTCAATCAACGTCTCAAAGTTTGTTTGCCAGTCAGCAGAGCCGTTCACATGGGATCTTCGGCTCAGTTCATTTGTTATTCAAGCGATATATTGGCATGTGACTGTAAACTTCAAAGGGCCTATTAATCATGAATTGTACTTGAAGTCCTATACAAATCCATTGATGTGTCAAACAAGACAACTGGCATTCACTGTTGCATGAAGTATTCAATTTGCTAATAAAGCTCATGTCATGAGCCATACATGTTACATTATGTAGGTTAGGGAGTGTTATTTAACTGGTTTTATTCTTCTAGACTGAAACTACAAGAGGCTTTAAGCCAACAAGGTCAAGGTGAGTGAACCATCCATGCAAGTCATCCTGTCAATGCGTCTCTTTTTATCTCGTTCTGAGTTCTGGGTTCCAGAGCTTTAGTTTATAATCGCTCCAACAATAATAATTATTAATTCACTAACCTGCAATTCTGTGATTTGCACGAATCAATGATGCCTGACTATGCAATTTGGATATGTTTTACTAAATATCTTACTAATATACATGTAAGGTATGCAATAGATCGCACATTTCAGGTACGATCAGGTTCACTGAACACACCCATGCGAAAAGTCCCGTATTGATAGACCATTTAAATACATTCAGCAATCTCTGTGATCTGATTGGCTGTTACCTGTGTTTGTATCAGGCTATGCAAACACGGTAATGACGTCACTGTTGTATTTATTTTATAAAAGAAATATAAAACGTTTTTCCGAGTTTGCATAGCCTGATGCAAACACTCGCCTGCTGCTCGGTTTTACACATCAGCTCTCGACTTCTCCCAAACACCCCCTCGTGTGTTTGCATCAGGCTATGTAAACACGGCAAACGTTTTGTATTTCTTAAATGAACAAGCCTGCAGCAGTATTGAAGGCAGGCTAAACATGTACAAGTAGATTTATGTTGCACATTGTTACCTGACAGGAGGAACTCTCGGTGGATTTCCAATACGGTTTTTAATTCTTGTGGTAAGTACATAATCTAATAATAATTTAGTAATTCTGTGGTTTGTTTTCCATTGTTAGAAACGAGCACTGTCACGACACACACATATCACAACACACATGTCACAACACACACATGTCACAACACACACATATCACGACACACATGTCACAACACACACATGTCACAACACACACATGTCACAACACACACATGTCACAACACACACATGTCACAACACACATGTCACAACACACATGTCACAACACACATGTCACAACACACATGTCACAACACACATGTCACAACACACATGTCACAACACACACAACACACATGTCACAACACACACATGTCACAACACACACATGTCACAATACACACATGTCACAACACACACATGTCACAACATACACATGTCACAACACACACGTGCAAGTTTCAGTTCAAATCTTGCTGTCAACTTTTGAATGTTTCTCCAAAAATATTTAAGTCCTAGGGCAAACGTCGAACTAACCATGAACTTAATTCAGTTTAACCTATTAATTTTGAAATAGGTTCAAGCCAATTCAGAAATTATGACTCTGGAGCGACTTTGCCACAACGCATAAATGCCGTTCCAAACACAAAACGTCGTTCTAACCATGAGCCAATTTCAAAATTAACAGGTTCGACTGAATTAAGCTCATGGTTAGTTCGACGTTTGCCCTAGGCCTTACTCGTCTTTTAGTAGTAGTTGTAGGGTTTGTAAGAATTTTTAGAGTGAACTTACCCTGCGAGCAGAGATTTTGTTCTACTCGCCCAGGAAACAATGAGAATCTTCCTGGGAGAGTAGAAAAAACCTCTGCTCGCAGGGTAGAGTGAACTACATGTAGAACATACTGCGGAGTCCATTTCTATCTACTCAATAAGCCACATATTACAAATCATATTAGATAGATAGATGGTTTAATAGAATAAATGGCAGCCAAAGGCTGAATTACATACTCATAAAACTAATATATTATTAATAATAATAATATATTCTAGTGCGCATATTACATGTCATTGTACTACCACACAGTCATGGTATTGTGGTGGTGATTTTACTCTGTTTTTATCATGTTTCAGACACGATTGTCAAAAATTCTTCTGGTAAAAAAGGAGTGTATAGAGAAGTTGAAAGAAATGAACACACAAGCCGAAAAAATGGTACAAAGTAGTCGTATGTGATTGGCTGAGAGGAGTGAATGATTGACAATGCTAACCATTATCTTTGTATTTACAGAAATCGTACCAGGATCCAATAGATAAAGACTTTCAACGAAGATATGCATGTGTCGTTTTGGAGCTTGAGAGGCTTAATAAGGTATAAAGTACTACCTCAAATTCGAATCAGTTTAGTTTTAAGTTTCACGTTTGCAAGGTTCATTTTGCCTATCAAAATATCTTTGTTAAGAAGTTCGAGTCCACTCTAAAAGAGCGTCTTGTTAAACACGAAGTTCCGGTATAAAGGACGCTGCCCAGGGGTACAACAATGCATTTGTTTAATCAACCATTGTTAGTCCCATATTCATGTGCATGTTCATGTAGTGATACAAAGATTAATTAGCAACGTTATTGTCCTACCCCTGGGCATACCGGAACTTCGTGTTTAAAGAACATTTAGAGCAAATACTACTAAAAGACCTTGACAAAAATACAGCTTACTTTTCAACAAAACTGTCGTGTGTCGAACTCAACATACAATTCTATCTCCGCCATTCAAAATAAAATAGGACTGCTATAAAACCATCCAATAATTCCTTCTAAAGTTACCTATAGTCCGTACCCAATGGAGAGTTTGCAGGTGTTGCGTGACATTTAGAATTTTAATCCAACAAAAACAAAAATATAATATTTGAAAAGAGCACACCAAAATTAGCAAAAATTGAAATTTTGAAGTAATTTCGATGAATAGAGCGAAAGTTATGAGCGACCAAAGTTGGCTTTTTTCTTAAGAAACGTACGGTGGTGGGCAAGCTAATTTTGGTGTGCTCCTTTCAAATATTATATTTTTATTTTTGTTGGATTAAAATTTAAAATGTCACGCAACAAAATGTCACACCTGCAAACTCCCCATTGCAATTCGGGTCGACCCAAATAATTAAGTTCGGCAGGTTGAGTCAAACGTCGAACTTAATTCGGTGAAAGTATAGTTGAGCATGCGCAGAAGAACTTACTGGAGAATTGTGGGAAATGTTATTAGTTCGGCACATTGGAAGAGCGCCGTCTGACTCAGTTGCCGCTCTAATGTCGCATTACTAACCCGCAAAACATAACTTTTCTTCATCTATTAACTTAACTTATAAACTAAATTGTATGTAAACTACTGGTACTAAAATAAAGTTATGTCTATGTCTATAGTGCGATAGGCCCTGTCGTATTTATTCCGCTGTCGAACCAAATAGAATCTGCCGCACCAAACTGAGTCAGACGCCGCTCTTTTGTAGAACTTAATTCAACAATTAGGTACGGCACATGACAGGTTCGACGTTTGACACGCACCATAGCAACACTTTGCGGTGGTAGGTCCAAGCCCGGGAGCCAACATAATGCGTATTCCGTTTGCACTACCACAGGAAACCCATCGTATACAAATATATTTTTATTAATATAATTAGCTTCGGAAGAAATGTTTGGGCTGCCTGTGGTTATTAGTACTGCCTGTGGTTATTAGTACTGCAAACACCCGTTAAATAACCCACAGTGGCAGACAAGCTGCACCCTGAGTTTGGTAATTCAAATTTTGGGGCTTCCACTCAAGAAGCGTTTGGAACTGTTTGATTGACAGAAGCCAAAGCTCCTAGAGGTAAACAAAGTTTGCGTTGTGGAATCACTGCTAACATTGATATGTTGTCTTTATCCAGGATCTAAATGATTACTTAAATGGTGTCCAAGACTACTGTCAAGAGGTGGGTTATATAACTAATTATAAAATAACTAACGCGCGCTCTGATTGGCCAAAGGATGCGTATTCCGCGTGCTTTATGAGAGCACACAGCACGCGCGCGCAGATATTCAAACATTTTTGTAACGAACAACATTGAAAACTTACCTTAGAATCATAATTGTATTTTATAAAAGAAATAGAAAACTCGGCAGCTGTGCTCTATCTAGGGATACTTGGGATTTGAAAGAAGACTACGTCTCGTGCTTCTCCTAACACTTCTCTCTCTCCTTCCAATTCCCGCGTGCTTCTATAACTCGACATAGAGCAAGCTGCCTCGTTTACTATTTCTTCATCATAACATAGCAGTTTTTACACTGGAACAACTTAAGTCAACTCTCTCCAGACATCCGAAGCCACTTTTTACGTGGCTTACAGATGTAAGTTGCAATGAAATAATTGAAATGCGGTTTTGACCAAACAGTTTTTCTGTCTTGATTGAGTTACAACTATTTGTACAGTATGTGGTTCTAATTGTAAACGGTTCTAATTGTGAACACTGTTCAGTTAATGTGTACCCTGGTTACCAGAGGCTATTATTTTACGAGAGCGTCTACGGCTCGAGAGAGAAAAAATAATAGCCTCTGGTAACCAGGGTACACATTAACTGAACAGTATTCACAATTGACCGATCTTAAAAATACATAAAATTGAACTTAGCCTCGCATTCAGGAGTAGCTTGTTTTGTTATTCTAATTTTTCCTTTTGTTTTGTATCTTGGAAGTGAGGCTAAGCTGAATTTCAAGTAATTTTAAGATGGGTCAATTAGAACCGTTCACAATTAGAACCACATACACTGTATCAGTTTTAACAAGGTTTAGCGTAAACAAAATGACAGCAATGAAAAGGACTCTGGTGCATCACATGTCTTCGTGATATCTAAATTAAAAACAGTACATAAATGAAATGAGTAGTGAGGATTAGAGTAGATGGGATAATATATTAATATATGTAGGAGAGAATTGAATTAGATTGGATAATATAGGATAGGAAGAAAAGCAATAAAGGAAAGAATGAAATATATGATTGTTAATTATTATAGCTTGCTCCTGAGCATGGACTTCATACACTGGACCAAACAATCAGCGTCAAAAGAAAATGTGACAAAGAGGCAGTACATATGGTTGATGAACAAAATAGCAAACTAGGAAGGTAAATGTCTCCCTCAGAAAGACTTGTAAGAGAAATATCTCTTAGAGTTTAACTGCGATATTAATATACCCTTTTGCTTATATTTGATTTTTAGCCTCTCTGTCAAGACAAAATCAACGTTAAACATTATCAATAACTTAACTTCTGTACTTTTACAAATCAAGGTAAGATCTCTAATGTGATAAGTTTACTATTTTTAAGTTTCAATTTTCAGGGTCGCACTCCAACAATAATGGTTTTAATTGGTGTTTTTGTCGTATTTACTAATTTCTTTGTTCTATACTGTAGTCGTTAGCAGAGAACGAACTAAACACTTTTGAGTTCAAATCCCTCTCTGACGCAGTAGAAGAAATCAAAAGCTCTATAGACCCAAGTAATATGAGGTAAGTTTTCTCATACCGTCAGCTCTATAGACCCAAGTAATATGAGGTAAGTTTGCTCATACCGGCAGCTCTATAGACCCAAGTAATATGAGGTAAGTTTTCTCATACCGGCAGCTCTATAGACCCAAGTAATATGAGGTAAGTTTTCTCATACCGGCAGCTCTATAGACCCAAGTAATATGAGGTAAGTTTTCTCATACCGTCAGCTCTATAGACCCAAGTAATATGAGGTAAGTTTTCTCATACCGTCAGCTCTATAGACCCAAGTAATATGAGGTAAGTTTTCTCATACCGTCAGTTCACACGTCAGTTCATTCCGAAATGGAGATTTTTGAAGATTCACTGGCATTGTTTTGGTGTAGAAAACGTATCTTTTGGAAAACTCTGAAATCACCATTGATGTAAATTTAGGTATTTTGAAACTCAATTTCGTGTTCAATGCTCTCTCTCTAATAAAGTTTTCAGTGAAAATAACTAAGTGTGGACTGGACCTGATGCAAACTAAAGGAGGTCTATTCCGTATTTCTCATAGTCCTCTTGTTTTGCTTAACAATACTAATTTTCAATGTAAAGAAAAGTTCTTATTTTATGCATGTATAGCATAGCCAGGCTATAAGGGAAAGGAGGGGGAGGGGTGGGGGAAAATGGAAGGGGAGGGGGACTGGAGAGGAGTTGTCCTGATGTATGGCCATAAAGTGGCTCTTCCTAGCAGTGTTTCCTCTCGAACAGCAAAAGCGAAAAGCGAAAGCAAAAGCGAAAATAAAGCTTCTTGTATCTTGTATCTTGTTGAAAGAAAAATACAAAGACGAAAGAGGAATCTCTGCTAGCAGGGTCATTGCAAACCAAAAACTATTTGCAATATTCAATGTGCTTTTTTGTCTTTTTGCAGTTGTTTTCAAAATCATGTGGAGATCCACGTGGCACACATTCAGTCTGGAGTCAGTCAAATGGGAAACTTGCACGCCTTTTCTTCGTAATCCTCACAATATTGTTAAATATTCCCTTACTTGAAAACTGTCTACCGTCTATTGGGCCGGGTTGGGTAGATTAGACACTTCCTTTTCTTCAATTAGGTCAAGTAATAGAGGACATGATTGTCATATATCTATCCCATAGACTGCAAAACAGCCCCTACTTCTTCGCGAAACTCCGTCGAGAAGAGTTGAAGTTTGATCGAGTCGTTGACTGGACCGCGAGAAAATGAGGCGAGACGAAAAGACGAGAGGGGAGTGAGGCTTTGTGCACACCGCGGTCAAATGTCTGAAAACAAAGAAAGTTAAATAAATTACTTCAAAGCTCTAAAATTCTACAGGTTAAAGATTATCTTATTTTCTATAAACTACGAGTTTACTTTTTTATTTTTTTATTTATCAAAAAAGTTATTGGAGTTTGTAGTTACGTTTGGCGAGCCAAAATGGTCGATTGTTTTGACATTCTTCCTTATTGTTGATGCAGGAGAAAGCTCGCGCATGCGCAGACGTTTGATCGCGGTGTGGAGGGGCCGGGAGGCGGCCCCAACGACTCGATCGAATTTCAACTCTTCTCTACGGAGTAAGAAGTAGGGGCTGCTTTGCAGTTTATAACTTTCGTAAGAAAACAGCAATATCGTCGCCATACGATGTCGTGGACAACATAGTTTGAGAATGGAAAGTTAGATATTTTATGTTGTCATGAGATCAAATGGGAATGGATGATGAAAGAATGGATCCTTTCAAATATTTGTGAAAAGATAACAATCGACAGGTATAACGGTGAATAAAGATGGCAAGAATTAAAAGGAACACAGAAGCGTACTTGTAGTGCTATTAGAGAGATTTAGCAAACACGACGCGACATGAAAGAGAACGGCGCGCGCGCTGACGAATAACTGTGAAACGACCGTTGGCGTGCTCAACGTCACGAAGAGGACGTGAAAACAAGTGAAATGGCGTCGTGAACTTGACGTCGCGACGTTGTCACGGTAGTCACACAATGACCAAATATGATATATTCGTCATCTAACGTCGCGTTCTCACGTCGCGTCGTGTTTGCTAAATCTCTCTATTGGATACGTATTGGGGGATTCACCGTTCTTCGGGTAACGAAATCTATGTCGACATGGCCACATAATCTATTCTTTTTGTTCTTTGTTTCGGGATCCCTGTGCTGCTAGTCTATTGTGTTCCCGTACACAAAGTGCGATCCCAATATTGGCCTGCATTGCTGGCGGTTAACGTTTTGCCGCGGTAAGGACTTCATATATGGTACATTATGGTGGTCCATAGTACATTGTCTATATACAATAATCCTTATTTTTAGGTACATTCTTAAAGTAGTGCTTACTATGAGATGTTAAAATACGATATAAATATGATAGAACGAGGCATACATAATAAAAATGTACCATATATGAAGGATTGACCTTTGCCGCCACAAAACCGCAGACCGCCAGCATTGATCCCAATTATACTTTTGTTTTCAAATTTCCAACATATTTCCAACCTGTCAAAAACGTGCGGGTTTTGCTCGGAGTCTGGTAGCTAGTTTTCAAGGAACGCCGGCAATGTAGGCTATGTGCCAATCAGAAAATCCAAAGGACGGGATACAGTGAACACTCTGAGCAACCACTCTCGTAAGCGACCATCAAAAACCCTGTCAGTTAACATCCCAGTCAAACACCATTGAAAATCTCCCGTAAGTGACCACTCTTGTAAACGACCATCTCCCTTAAGCGACCACCTATACAAAACCCTGTTTAAACATCCCAGTCAAACACTGTATTGAAAATCTCCCGTAAGCGACCACTCATTTGTTTTTCCTCTCCGGTAAGCGATCGGCGCTCACGGAAAAATGATACATATCGATAACAAAAATGGGTCTAAAATGGGCTGCGCTTTTGGTTTAGGAAATTTAATAAGCGCCCCTCTCTAATAAGTGCCCCTCTCTAATAAGCGCCCTTCTAGCTTCTAATAAGCGCCCCTCTTCTAATAAGCGCCCCTCTCTAATAAGCGCCCCTATTTTAATAAGCGCCCCTCACTAATAAGCGCCCCTCTCTAATAAGCGCCCATCTTCTAATAATCGCCCCTCACAAATAAGCGCCCCTCTATAATAAGCGCCCATATCGTCTAATAAGCGCCCCTCTTCTAATAAGCGCCCCTCTAATAAGCGCCCCTCTTCTAATAAGCGCCCCTCTTCTAATAATCGCCCCTCTTCCAATAAGCGCCCCTCTCTAATAAGCGGCCCTATTCTAATAAGCACCCCTCTCTAATAAGCGCCCCTCTTCTAATAAGTGTCCCCAAAGACCTCCGAAATTTAATCATACCTCTCTTTTCTGCCAAAATAAGAGACAAAATGCTTGTCGTGACATAAAAGAAGAAGCATGTCAATACTTCTTTATAAACACCATCATGTTTTGTTTAAACTGTCATTTTAACTTAATCTTTTTGTAGCAAAAGCAGTTTTCAAAAACTTCACATTGTAGCTACGGCATCACAATAAATTCTTAAAAGAATATGAACCAAATCAGAATGCTTTGTTATTTTATTAGTTTATTCTCAGTTAAAAGTATTGTAAAATCGTGACGGCAAAACTAATTCAGTCGTTGGTAGACTGATAATAATATCTGTTCCGTATTCGCGCATTTTCTCCCAACTAGCCGACAATATTTTACATGTGATATTGCCGTCTCAGTAATTAGTTGATAGTACTCACTATGTATCATTAAAATGAATAAACTTATTCGTGGGTTTGCCACTAAATAGCCATCAAGTACTTCCTTTATCAGTCAGTTATTGTTTGAAATCTGCCGCAAAGAAGCCACGTTTATGTAGCGATGGTAACCATAACAAATTCGGTCCAGTAAGAGTAAAGGTGAAGGCAAATGAAACGCCAAGCAACAAACCGAGGATGGGTACGGGGAGGTGGCGGGCGATCGATGCGATGGTCAGACTTGATGGGATCGTGAAGGGGATCGCAGAATGGTGCAATTGCCGACTGTCCAGGAATGTATAATCGCAGTGGCATCGCCTTGTAAACGTGTGCATCCACACATCGATGCTTGATAAACCATATTTGGTAATTTTGTAGGGATTAAGATAACACGGGATACGAGTAAAATTACTGCACGAGACACGTAGTCTAACAGTTATGACGTGCGGTTGACTCCCATAGCCAGCACGAAAACATAAAAATCCCATTTGGTTGCAATATTCATTTCTATAATTATCAATTGTTACAACTCGCAGCATTTACTTACAGATGTAACGACTAGTTAGTAGAATATTGTCGGTATCCTCGTTTCTTTTCGTTTCTTTTCGTGGAATTACCATAAGCCCCATCCTCGGGAACCCAGGGGTATATTCTGTCGTTCGTTACTCGCTCCCAGAGTATTTCTCTGCATGGGAGCTGGGCAGCCTCTGGGTTGCCGAGGATGCATAAGCCCAGAATGAACTAATGAACAACACCAAGGAAACAATGCTGCTAGAAACAAGGCATGCAAGGGCAAAGTACTGTTGTTAGACTTTACATACGCGTATGACACATGAGCCGTCTGAAAAATCAGGCTACCATGCCCATCGTGTAATAATTGGTATATATTACGCGCGCTGTGATAGGTCGAGGGCCGTGTGTTATTAGAATAGTATAGACGCACAAATAATATTTTTTATTCCATCAAATACCAACATAGGTGCTTACATAAAAGTTCAAAACGTACAGTAACATAAACTACAAAATATAATTATCATATAATGAAAGGATATCATAACAATATTTGGCTATTATTTTCATGATAGAATTGTCGTGTGTATTCAGTATGTCACGAAATCACTCAATTCTCAAAATATTATATATAACAAATTTTGCCATTTTGCCGTGTGTCTATATATAGATGCACAGAAGACGTCAAAATGTGGCGAGAACAACAATCACGCCACTTCGTCTCGTGGCGCCTGTACTCAAGTTTCACCGCATTACAGACGCACGGGAAAAGGAATTTAATGCTATTAAATAAATTAGCCGGGAAACACGCGACAAGGCCTTGAAAAATCTAAAAGAACGAATTGAGTTCGTCCGGTATGATCAAGATGATTTATACGTAATTAACTGAACTGAATTTTAATTTAAATTGTTCCGTGACGTGCTCATTTATGGATTGATGACATGATTTTAAAACACGTTTGAGATGGATTGGAGTTGGTTCAGTTTCTTTGTACACAAGGATCGTAGACGCTCGAATAGACGCAAGGCGTGGAACTGGTTTACCTCCAAACATATGAACCCATGCAATTTTCAAATTCCTCTGCGAAATCCGGTTGAAAGTTAGCCTCCTTTGCAGCCGTTCTTTGTTTCGGGATCCCTGTGCACCCTCCGCCGCACTGAAACAGACCCTTGCCGAATAATCCACGAGTTCGCCTAGTTACTAGTTCCAGGTCCTTGCCGGTTTTTCCGCTCTCCCCTTTTCTCCCGTACCGAGTTAGAAACTATTTCCAGATACAGTAAGTACGGTATTAAGGTATTGTTGAAGTCCTCAATTTGTCCAATTTCCCACAGCTTAAAAGTCCTCTCGCCACACTTGCATAATTAATTTGTTATACTGCATGCACTGCGTCATGAATATCTAATGTAGGAAATACGATACGACATTGAGGTAATAGGCAGCCAACGGAGAACAGACTGTCAGGAGTTCTTACACAACTACTGTACTGTATAGTTACTAAGGATGGTGATCTAGCGTTACACAAACCCAACATGTCTTTCCTCTCAGAGCGAGGACGAAGGATCGCTGTATATGACAATATTCTAGGTGTTGTATGGGATCGAATGTTATGCGATGGATATCACAGGAACGACAATCCAACGGTATGACATGAATTATAAAGATTCCACTGTATATAATCACATGGATAGGTAAATATTATTGCAACATTTCAAACGGTAATTCACCGGTCAATAAGGGCAAGCCACTGAGAGGTCTTCGATTACGAGTAAGTAGTAATAAGGTCAATGTAATAAGACTATGTTAATTCTTTCTATTGTTATTGAACAGGACCGTATATATTGATAGCAGATTGATTTTTATAATAATAACAATAATAATAATACGATATTATATAGCGCACATATAGCAAAGTTCTAAGGCGCTTTATTTGAATGTTTTTGTAAACTAGAGGATTACCTGGCCGCGCAGAGATACGAAGTTTTACTTCGAGTGTTTGACTCATCCCATAATTCACGAGAGCGCGCGAGTTTTACACCATTTTTTTTACAATATGAATAAATAAGGTAGAATAGAGGAGGTAGAATAGAGGTAGAATAGAGTTGACATATACAACATTTATTGCATGAGCAATTATTGAACACTCAGATTATATGTCAGGCCGCCAGGCGAATCTTGGGCTTCCTGTGTTTCATGTTCGATCATTACAGATGAGTGGGTTTGAGTGTAGGTCACAAGGTTTTCGAGGTATTTGCCCTCAATGAATTAAAGTGTGCTGGAACATCACTTGCATAGATTCAATGTTCTTTCTCCAGCACATTGGATAGGCTATACAATTTTTACATTGGAGATAATATTGTCAAAAAAGAACTGCCGCTATGAGCTCCAACCACTGACCAGGGATTTCATACCCCTGGTCTGTAACATAGCTTTGTCATAAATAATGATAATATCATCAAAAAGCGTGTTTATTCTCGTGATCGTGATTGATTGATTGATTTGAGATTTTTTACTGAGGGTTTTTAAAAATACGCCGCATCAACTAATTACAGTTTTCTATCATGCGGCCCTCCGATATGTAGATGCACGATGACATTAGATTTGGTGAGAACAATATATAATATTTTCATAGTACAGATATACATACACACTCAATTGCAGAAAGGTTGTAGTATACATTTATACAAATATCTAATGAGATACAAGATATCTAATATTAATGAGATGCAACGTGTGAAACATCACTAGTTATTACTCGGGCTTCCTGCATGTGGAAGGCAATGGAAGGCGCCAACCTCATTCCCAGGACCGTAAGAGGGTCCTGGGAACGAGGTTGGTGGAAGACCTGACTCTAAAAGTGCAGGCCGTTCTTCGTCGTCGTCATTCTCAAAGTTGCTTCTAATGCGCATGCGCCATGTGCCATCCGCTGAGATGACCCAACAATGCACACGCATGAGAAGAAAGCGATTTCTTCGCTTTAAATAACGGATTATTGGAGGTACATTTGGTTCCAAGACGATTTGAAAGCACAAATAACCTGTTGGTCTTTTGGCGATACAAATGGAACACCCGGCATTTTTTGGCGATTTCTAGCGACGGTTGACTCTGAATTAGGTTTGAGTATGAAATTGCCGAGTGTTTTATAAACGAAATGCTTGCCATAATTCAATGTACAAAATCACCGATGGTTCTAGAACTATGTTGTGTTTGAAGAAGAAAACAACTTCAATTCACGCCATGTTGGAACCATTACACATCATGAAAGACGTCCAAAGAAACAATATTCGTATTACGGAACGGCGACTGAGGAGAGCATGAGAGAACTATAGTGTATGTTTGCTAAGCTCCAGCAAGTGGAAAACCCTAAAGTCTCGAAGTGTGTTGTATGACTGTGTCTCATATAATAATAGTGCTCATCTCTTATATATATACGCTCTGTGTGAGACCGACAACAGTAAAGGGCAGTTTGCTTATTCGTCCAGCTCACATTGCTCATGATTTTGGCAAGAGATCATATTCCATAGTAGTGCCAGCGTGATCGCGGATCCAGCGGAAACTGTGCAGATCGAATTTCGCCTTTGCGATCACGTCCTCTTGCATGACTAGCTGTTCTGTAAGTATAACCGGAGGTGGGATCTAAATGGAACATAACTTTGGGGGTCTCTCAGTAAACGCTATCATATTAACATCGGCCTAGGAGTGGCCTTGGATAACCGACTTAACAGGTTCGTGATCTATTTGCCCACTGATAGCTGCCATCTCCCGGGACTACGAAAAATAACGAAAAACATTAGAAGATAAGGGAGCAAAAGCAAAATTAAACAAAAAAGAATATTGAGTCAAAATCGCCTAATCATAATCAAAACCATGGTATGTAGGCGAACAAAAGGCTAAAAGGGCAAAAGATATACATATCCTGAACTAACGCCACCGATCTCGGGTTACTAAAGGCTCAACCACAGGCATCCCAACCAATTTTTCTGAGGCTACTACTAATAAAAATACAGTCAATGTCATTAACGTTGTCCAGCTAAAAAGAGATTTAACACTACAATAAATGTCACGTGTCTCATCCTGATATGTGGAGCCGATACTCAATACTTTGAATTATATCGGCTCCGCGTGCACAATAATTGTTGTTTCGTGCACGCAAGGGAATACTTGATGAGACACGTGACATGTATTGTAGTGTCAATCTCTTTTTAGCTGGACAACGTTGATGACATCAGGTCTGTGACATTGACGACATTGACTGTATATATGCACTCGTCTTTTTGGATGGGTTTCCTGTGGTAGAACGCTCATCACGTGTTATTATTTTGGGCTCCCTGTGCTGCTGTCTTCGCGCTATTTTCAAAATGGCGGCCTCGATGACAAATGTCAGTGTGTTATCAAAACGAGGTAAAGAGCTGGCTAAATCTGACATGAATGTGGATGGTCTCAATACGCGATACGGGTATTGCAGTGATCTATATGAGCAGGTAAAGCCGATGGCTAGGAAAAGCGCTCATGTTGGTAGTGTGTTTGTTTATATCGGCACCAACATGGCCGCCGTCATGACGTTTATACATATGGGCATTTGCGTAGTCTTAATTAAGTTAAGCTTACTAAATTTTGAACTTTAAGAACTACCTTGAAAAGAATGTGCTTGGCGCAAAAGTAGCCGTTTCATTTAATCCCATAACAATTGGTTAAGCAGATTTATCGCGCGAAATTCAAATTGTTTTCCGGCTCTTTCTCAGCCGTCCAGGCTGTTTTCTTCCCGTGACCGACGAAGAAAGATGTTGTGTCGCACCCCATTAAGGAGTGGAATACAGGGAGACACTTCGATATAGACGGAGGATCCTGTTGTTCTGTCCCATAAGACACCCAAAGTTCCTTCACATCTAGAGTGACAACAGCAGCTATCACAACCACGTCAGTCTCTACTACATTCGAATCATGACTGATTTGTGACCTTTCTCTACTGCGTCAGGCACATGGACCATTATTCTCGTATCGGCTTCTTCATGCGAGCAGGGTGACAGCTTATTGCTTTCAGTCACAGGTGGAGAGCAGATTACCTCTGTACCATGTATACGTACGTAGCTACTATGATCTGTTTGCCTTCGATCACTATTGTCACAACCTGCTCCGACAGGAATGGGAACACTGAGCTCCTTCTTGTTTTCATCTGAACATAAGACGTCTTGCCAGTTCCTGGGGATGGTGACATAACAGATGGAAGAACTCTCCTTGCGCCGGTGCCTCGCTTCTCCCTCATACTGTTAGGGATACATTCATCCCACACCAAATCCAATATCTGTACTTTTTCTAGCGACTGTGCGATGTATGGCAGAAAAACCTTAGCTGTATTGCAGAAATGTTTTACAAAATTGCAGCTTTAACATCTGAATGTAAACTGCACCGTCCAATATGAGAACCGACAGGTTTGGGGATTCTACTGTGTCAACCAGTTTGTCCATACTATGTACTTATTGACTGAGTGGGAGGGCCGGACGGGAAAATATTTGGCTCGAGGTCATGGAAGTACGGACCGAGCGCAGTCAATAAGCATTTTATCATATGACCCTTTCATATGGACCATTTTGGTACTAAAATCATTCACAGCCAAGGAAAAGTGAACACAAATGCGCGACCCTCTATAAGAACCAATATTTTTTTTTAAACTTTTTTTCCCCACTTTTTTAGACCTTTGTCGTCCACATTTAAAAAATAAATTTAACTGCAAAAAAAGTATAAAAAAATTCCTGACAACAATCGGGGCCGGGGCCGGATACGGCTTTATACGGACCAGCTCCAAAAATCCGTATCTGCCCAATCACGTGACTTTTTCCGATGGTTTTATTAAGAGCGCGCGCACGGGGAAATACGGGTCATATGATAAAGTGTATTAAGTCACATTTGGTACATTGACATCTGTATTTTGAAATAACATGTGCATTCATTCTCGAAAAAGAACAAGAAGAAATACTTCGCTGGGGGTCTTATGCATGAAAATTTTAATTGCCGCTAACTAGCTGGAAATAGAAAATCGAGCTTGGCACAATATCAGGAATTAATCAGTATGGTTATGCTTATAATCCTGCAAAGTTTGGTGCTTGTATCAAACAAAAACGTCCACCCAACTTCTGTGTTCGGATGAGCAATCTGAATTCACTTCGCGACCTTTGTCATGCCGTAGCGCCACATACACAACATTTGACAGGAGCGTTGAGAAATACAGTAGAACCCCGCTATCTTGAACTCGGTTATCTCGAACTCCCCGCTATCTCGAACACAAACCCATTTCCCTTGGATTTGCCCCTGTTTTTTTCAGTCATTTACTATCGACTATCTCGAACTCAGTTACAACTTGGACAGTTGTTATCCTTGTTCCGCACATATGATTTTCACTTCCAAATAACGTAATCGTAAGATTTCGTTTTTGACCAATGAGAAAGAAGGATTTTAATTAGTTAATCCAATTAAAGAAGAGAGCTGCATGGAAAAGCAATTTCTAACGCTTTATGTTTTATTTAGGGTATTATCAATCTGGGAATACAAGTGAGAACAAGAATTTCTAAGTATGATGTCTTGAAACCAAAGGTAACAATCATGTCTTACTCAAGCATGTTAAGGCAGGGTCTTTTTCCGATCCTTGGAAAATCACATTTTCTGTTATATCTGCTTCCAATTTAAACGTATGTAGTAGATTTTTGTTCCTCAAGTATCATTTAGGTTTCTTAATATTTTGAGCTTGATAGTGTTGACTTTCTTTAGTCAAACTTGACATTAAGGCTATGAAAACAGATATTTGCAAACGGGGTGATGGTTGTTTTGTATTTTCAAAACATTTTTAATGTGAAACAGTTAAGTTCAAAGAGCTAAATGAGAATCTGTTTGGAACGGATGACTATAGTTTTTAATTAACGATAAAATTATAATAATAGAAATAATGAACTTAGTCACGTGACCTGTTTTGTGGATTATCTCGTTAGCAAAATATTTAAAAACATCTATTCCAAACGAACTCAGTTATGCACCTTAAATGCAACAATATTACACCAAAAGATTTCAGAAATAAATCACAACCATCACCCCATTTCCAAATCTATATTTCCTCCTTCAATAGGTCACGTGACCATGGAATGTCAAAAATGTCTAACTTAAAATGTTAAGCAACCTAAATGTCACTTTAGGACGAAACATCAATTGCATAGGTTTAAACTGGAAGATGATATTCGAAAACATAGAAAGTGTAAAAAGACCCTGCCTTAACATGCTTGAGTATGTTAGAATAATATGGTTAATATACAATATTGCTATCAACAACATTATTGATAATCACTCAAATATTTAACAATTATTTGCCGAAGGCGAAGTGATTATTGGTGAATATTACCGAGACAAATATTCACCATAATCACTGAGGCTGAGGTGAGTATTGTTTTAGTATAATTTTAGACTTGAATATCAGAGAAAAGACGAAATTCTGGATTTAAAAAACACCATTTTATTAGTACTTCTGCGTTTACTTAGTGATTTTACTTCCACTCTCGACAAGTGATTATCGTCTCATAATCACTGGTCACTCGACCAATCACAGCGCACGAAACTCTATATTCCAAGTCTAAAATTATAGTAAATACAGCTATCAATGTTAATCAAACTGTGCAGTTACTAACTGTAGAAATACTGTAGTAATGAGTTATATGTGAATGTTTATAATTATGGATTGATTTGTAGATACTTCAAACATTTTGAATTGACAAAGGTTTGGTCATGCAGGGGATAATAAAATTTGCTCACATAATAACCAAATATGTTACATTTCTGGCGTGCGAATGCCAATGAAGTACACAGAAATTAATATTTTGACGGCACGTGAGCATCAAGGTGTGAGCGAAGTGCATGATGGTATACGTGTACATTAGAGCGAGTATAGCACGGATAACCGTTATTAGCTAAGGACTTGTTGACATGCATACGTTCATCACTCTTCAACTTGTCATCTGTCAATAAGTTATCACTTCTATAGGCTAATGTACGTACAAGGCAGCTGTTGTACGTACATTAGCCTATAGAAGTGATAACTTATTGACAGATGACAAGTTGAAGAGTGACGAACGTATGCATATCAACAAGTCCTTAGCTAATAACGGTTATCCGCGACGTTTTATCAGGAATTATTCCAAAACATCAACCAACAAAAAGAAGTCTGCGAATGATGATAACGAAGAACCTAAAGGCATAGCTATACTGCCATACGTCAAAGAAACGACCGAAAGGATCTCATGTGTTTTATCACGTTACAAAGTCAAAACGTGTGTAAAACCATATAAGATGTTACGTGACTTCCTCTCTAAACCTAAAGACCCAGTCGAAAAACAGCAGCAAACAGGTGTGGTTTACTCTATCCCTTGCCACGAGTGTGACACGGTGTACATTGGAGAAACAAAAAGGGCTTTGCGTACAAGACAGAAAGAACATCAAGCTGCGGTACGGCTCAACCAACCAGAGAAGTCAGCATTAGCTAATCACGCTCTCTCCTCTGGACACAACATCAATTGGTTGGAAACTTCCATACTTGCAAAAGACAATCGATGGCACCAGAGAAAGTGGACGGAGGCATGGCACTTCGCGAAACATGGACACAATACGTTATTTAATAGAGACAGCGGTAGAATTCTACCGTCAAGTTACCTTAGCTTATTATAGGTCTACTGCTGCTATTGTTAGTCGTTATTTATTTGTTTATTTATTTATTTTGCTCTCTCTTTAGTCCAACTTGATTATTAGTCGATTTATTCATGTAAACAGCTCGTGCGCACAATTGCCTTTTATTTTGCTCTCGCTCTATTATGTCCGTTATTCCTCGCGCTATGTATTTGCTTACGTGTATTTTTGGAATTACACTTGAAACATCTGTAACCCTGAAGATGAGCAAGTTGCTCGAAAGCTCGGTTAAAATAAAATACCACAGGTTGATGATACAAACTATTGATGAAACTATTGATGAATCTTCCATAAATGTGTCATTGCAAGTTGTTCATTTGCAAGGCAAATGTAATGTTTCTTGCAAAGAGTGCTTTACCAGTGTTGGAACCAGATGACCAGAGACATACAATTTATGGTAATGTACTAAGTTGATATATTTTGCACAATTTAGTTCCAGGAACCTGCATCAAGTGAAATCAAAGAACACCACACCCATTACTGTGACTTTAGAGGGTTATATGAGTAAGTAACACCACACCCATTACTGTGACTTTAGAGGGTTATATGAGTAAGTAACACCACACCCATTACTGTGACTTTAGAGGGTTATATGAGTGACTTTAGAGGGTTATATGAGTAAGTAACACCACACCCATCACTGTGACTTTAGAGGGTTATATGAGTAAGTAACACCACACCCATCACTGTGACTTTAGAGGGTTATATGAGTAAGTAACACCACACCCATTACTGTGACTTTAGAGGGTTATATGAGTAAGTAACACCACACCCATCACTGTGACTTTAGAGGGTTATATGAGTAAGTAACACCACACCCATCACTGTGACTTTAGAGGGTTATATGAGTAAGTAACACCACACCCATCACTGTGACTTTCGAGGGTTATATGAGTAAGTAACACCACACCCATACTGTGAGAGGGTATGAGTAAGTAACACCACACCCATCACTGTGACTTTAGAGGGTTATATGAGGGTGACTTTAGAGGGTTATATGAGTAAGTAACACCACACCCATCACTGTGACTTTCGAGGGTTATATGAGTAAGTAACACCACACCCATCACTGTGACTTTCGAGGGTTATATGAGTAAGTAACACCACACCCATCACTGTGACTTTAGAGGGTTATATAAGTAACACCACACCCATCACTGTGACTTTCGAGGGTTATATGAGTAAGTAAGTAATGAGTAAGTAACACCACACCCATTACTGTGACTTTAGAGGGTTATATGAGTAAGTAACACCACACCCATTACTGTGACTTTAGAGGGTTATATGAGTAAGTAACACCACATCCTGTGACTTTAGAGGGTTATATGAGTAAGTAACACCACACCCATCACTGTGACTGTGACTTCACTGTGACTTTCGAGGGTTATATGAGTAAGTAACACACACCCATCACTGTGACTTTCGAGGGTTATATGAGTAAGTAACACCACACCCATATATGAGTAAGTAACACCACACCCATTACTGTGACTTTAGAGGGTTATATGTAAGTAACACCACACCCATTACTGTGACTTTAGAGGGTTATATGGTAAGTTACTGTGACTTTCGAGGGTATGAGTAAGTAACACCACACCCATCACTGTGACTTTAGAGGGTTATATGAGTAAGTAACACCACACCCATCACTGTGACTTTAGAGGGTTATATGAGTAAGTAACACCACACCCATTACTGTGACTTTAGAGGGTTATATGAGTAAGTAACACCACACCCATCACTGTGACTTTAGAGGGTTATATGAGTAAGTAACACCACACCCATTACTGTGACTTTAGAGGGTTATATGAGTTAGAGGGTTATATGAGTAAGAGACACTACACCCATTACTGTGACTTTCGAGGGTTATATGAGTAAGTAACACTACACCCATTACTGTGACTTTCGAGGGTTATATGAGTAAGTAACACCACACCCATTACTGTGACTTTAGAGGGTTATATGAGTAAGTAACACCACACCCATTACTGTGACTTTAGAGGGTTATATGAGTAAGTAACAAACACTACACCCATTACTGTTACTTTAGAGGGTTATATGAGTAAGTAACACCACACCCATTACTGTGACTTTAGAGGGTTATATGAGTAAGTAACACTACACCCATTACTGTGACAGCATATCTCAAAATCTAACAATACATTTATTTATTGCATTTTCTATATTTTCAGATTTAGGAAATCTATTGCAGAATTCTTTGATTATTATATGAAGCCTGTGGAACCAGTTGATCCAGATAATGTAGGCAATGATTACTGTAAAACCTGCGTATACGATGCATTCTGAGTTTGACAACTCAAATTTGAAAGTAAATCAACATTACATTATTTTTCTTCATCAAACGTAAAATCACTAACAACACTCCCACTAGCTCAGTCAATAAGTACATATTATATCACTCATTCTACATATTTTCCTCGCCCGTTGAATAAGGGATTTACTTTAAAGATTGTTTGTGCGTAGGATTCATTTAAAATTCAAGAAAATAAGCTTCATATACGCTATTTTTTTAGGGGCAGGGGGAGCGGCAGCGGGAGTGGCAGCAGTAGGCAGCGGCAGCAGGAGTAGCAGTAGTAGTAGTAGTAGTGGTAGTGGTACCAGCAGCAGCAGCAGCAGCAGCAGCAGCAGCAGCAGCAGCAGCAGCAGCAGCAGCAGCAGCAGCAGCAGCAGCAGCAGCAGCAGCAGCAGCAGCAGCAGTAGCAGTAGTAGCAGCAGCAGCAGCAGCAGCAGCAGCAGCAGCAGCAGCAGTTGTAGTAGTTGTTGTTGTAGTAGTTGTTGTTGTAGTAGTTGTTGTTGTAGCAGTAGTTGTTGTTGTAGTAGTTGTTGTTGTAGTAGTTGTTGTTGTAGCAGTAGTTGTTGTTGTAGTAGTTGTTGTTGTTGTAGTAGTTGTTGTAGTATGTTGTTGTTGTATGTTGTTGTTGTATATTGTTGTATGTTGTTGTTGTAGTAGTAGTAGTAGTAGTAGTAGTAGTGGTAGTAGTATGTTGTTGTTGTTATTATCTTCACCACTAAATGCATGTTTTGTACCTCACCAATTGTATATATATATAACTCTTATTTTAACAGCTGGTTGTTCTCAATGGCTGTAATGCTATTGTAGAGGCACTGGGAACTGTATTTGCTGACCCTGGAGGTACGCGTACTTATTATAATCAATCATATTTAGTTAGCTAATATAAACATTAATTGAAGGGGCTGGATGTCATGGCTTGAGTGTTTGGGAAAACACTAGATAGCAATGACCAAAACCAGGTCAAGATTTGAATAACAATAGGAACTATTGTACAACAATAGGAACTATTGTTCGATATGCCTCGTTCTACAAAGGACATGTCTTTGTAGAACGAGGCATCTATTGTTATTCAAATCTTGACCTGGTTTAGGTCATTGCTATCTAGTGTTTTCCGAGTGTTTGTGAACGACGGCTTCTCTTCATTTCTCCTGCAGAAAAAAGTGCTAATAATACGTTAATAATTATTGTTAGGCATGAATTGTGAATAATTGACTCAAAAAGTAATTTTTATATAAAAAATTTAATTATTTTTGTGCGTATTGGATTGGATTGTGATTTGTTTATTTAGATAATCTGTATATTTTTAATATTAATAATAATAACAGCTGGGATATGGTCATTTAGGCCCTGATGAGAGATAGATAACCCTAGCTGTGGACGATAAAACAACAGAATTGTCCCTACTGCTAGAGTTATCTCTCTCTCAACGAGGCTCGTAGCATCGAGTTGACTATTTGAACTCATAGAAAATGAGAACGAGTAGTCTAATTGTTTTAGTAGAAACCAATGTACTAGCATACTACTCTATGAATTAATACTTATTTAATGATTTTTCACTTTGTTTTTGTTCAGAACGTCGGCTTTTTCGCTACTTACTATCTATTACTCAATAGATAGTGAGTATGTTAGACAATCAAATTGCAGGATTCGTGATAGTATGCTAGTTGGTTTCTACTAAATATATATGTACAATGTATAATGTCCAAGTACAAAGGAAAACAAAAGGAACTATTGTGGTATTTTGAGGTTTACGTGCTTTAGTGCTTCATAATAATAATAATACTATTAATAATAATAATAATAATAATAATACTAATAATAATAATAATAATAATAATAATAATAATAATAATAATAATAATAATAATAATAATAATAATAATAATAAATAATAATAATAATAATCCTGTAATAATAATAATAATAGTAATAATGTTGATTTTCGTAACCTGTCTCAGTTGTCACACCCTGATTTAATCACAGAAACCATTGCTTCACTTCATTTTCATATCAAATGTCTACAATACAGTCTGACTAAGGGTCGGGTCGCACGTAAGAAGTTTTCACTAAATATCACTGACATGAAGATCAGTAGTTTCGAGTCGCGACATACTATAATCCAATTAGCAGTGCCTAAACATATATGTCGCATGTGTGACCCGACCATTTTTCAGTGCCAATTGCCATATTTTAGGCCCTGCGGTTTCAGTGTTAGAACTGGCTAAAAAAACATGGCCCTTTTTCGAAACAGATAAGCTGCACTTTGAATTATTATTTATTCGACACTAATGCTCACGTGGTGTACTTCATGTTATACCAAAACATTGTTCGGACATTGTCCGTGAATTGCCGTACACACGCACTAACTTTTGTACAGTTTATCGACTCGATTTAGTGGTTGCTCGATTCTCTAAATATTAGCAAAATCTCGTTTATCAAGCTTATTTAGAATAGTTTTGCTAATATTTAGAGAATCGAACAACTAAATCAAGTCGATAAACTGTACAAAAGTTAGTGCGTTTGTACAGCAATTTACGGACAATGTCCGTACTTCTTGGTGACAATAACATGAAGTACACCACGTGAGCACTAGAGGCCGCCAATCGGTGAATTAGAACAACATATTGACCATAAATGTCATCATCACTTTCATTGTATAATAACATCTATTGACTTTGATTCTAGAGGGCTTTCTTCTACCTACGCCATTTTATGGAGGATTCCATGCTGATCTTACTCAGAGAGGACAAGTTGTGCCATTCCCTGTTTATCTATCGAACAAAGTATGTATACTGATCACTCGTTAGTTATCATGAAAATGAGCCTTACTGAGCATAAAAGAGGGTGTGGATACTGGAAATTTAATAACTCTCTCTTATACGACCACGTGATTCATTATGTTTTCAATTTCTGCGCGCGGAACTGAGAGTTGATATCAGTGCCATTACATTCATTTCTCACAATGCCGTGTACTTTTGCATCTCAAATTGAAATTCCACGCGAAGAAATTGAATACATAATGAATCACGTGACTTTATTGTAACTGGACAACCTTTTTGAGAATGACTATTAATAAAGTAAAGGAATGCATCAAAGAAACAGTGGAACTGTAATACATGTATGTATTATGTATCTTTTAGCCTGGACCAGGAGAGGTTGGACCTTTTGAACTCTCAGTCTGCCGCTTAGAGCAAGCTATGGAGGAAGCTAACAATCAGGTTCATACAATTACAGCCTACACAATTTGCTGATATTCTCTGTTTCATACCACCATGCACTGATTCTTGGGTTCCCAAACTCCAAACATGTACATGTAGATTACATTGTTTGTAGTTCCTACTACATGCATGAGACTGGAAAGGGCTGGGTTAATTAGTTCCACAATTCAGAGTGGATCTGTATATTTCATGGATTTTTAAATTAATTTAGATTATGAAAAATTAAGCAGGAAGTTTGTAAGTAAGTAAACTTGTGGCCCTAACAAAATTCAAAAAGACTGAACCACTACATCAACAACCATTTCGTTATCCTTTGGCAAACAAGAAAAATGAAAAGTTTATTTAACATCAAGGACCGAAACATACACCCCTCCAACGTCGTATACCAAGGAGATGTATACATTGGTGAGACGCTACGAAACCTTGAAACACACATCGTAGAACACCAAACTACGTCACACAACTCAGAGCCAGCACGCCATTTAGTAGCCTGCGAATACAGCCGCTTTTTTTCGCTCGCCATAGGGGTCCCCCGAAAGAAGCATCTGCGTTGTGAGGCCAACATTCCTGTACTGTGACCTCTGAGGTCATGACAGCTCGTGTTGTAAATCTGATACAACACAGCTGCTCATGTCGTGAACACTACTTCCAAACGGCCTGCGTTTGTTGATTCGGCAATCATAATTATTGTAGAACATGATTTTATTCATCTGTGCACATGATAAGTCCGATACAGTCGCCCGCGGCTCGACATTGTAATATTTTGTTCTGGTCGTTCTGGTTTCGGTGAGTTTAATTTATGCAAATAACAGAAATAATGCGATTACCAGCAAGCTGACCAATCAGCTTCTTTGACCAGAATCGGGTCAAAAATGACGTCACAGTACAGGAATGTTGGCCTCACAACGCAGACGCTTCTTTCGGGAGACCCCTATGGCGAGCGAAAAAAGCGGCTGTATTCGCAGGCTAGCCATTTAGCGGAACACCCCAATCATAGCTTTGTATGGAAAGTTCTGTTTCCAGCACGTGGATATTGGTAGAGGGAAATCATTGAAGCGTTTATGATACAGAAAACAACACCATTGTTAAACAAACAAGCAGCACACTTCATCACTAAACTGTTCCCCAAGGGAATAACTTAAAATCCTCTAAGTATCTCGCCTATATCATCATTCTGAAGATGACCTCGGTCGAAAACGTTCAATATCTTTTGTCGTAAGACTTAATGCCTATGTCATACAATATTTAACTCTTGGCGTATTATGATCAATTTAGATTATGTTTCACTTTGCGCTTTTTAAAAAAAAACTCGTTGATTGTGTAATCCACAAGTTTTAGGGTTGACATTGAGACAATTTTGGGATCACTCACTCACTCGGCTGTAAACTTTCATTACGTTGCCGCTGAAGTACATTGCAGGCTCACGACTTTGGGGGAGGGGGAGGGGATGGTAATCCACGAGTTGGCCAGCGGTTGCCTTTGATTCATTAATCAGTGAATGCATTCTCTTTTCTAGGGAATTAAGATTCGAGCTCTTCTACTGTGTAATCCTAATAATCCTTTTGGTTATATTTACTCCGAGAAACTGTTACAAGACTGTCTAGAATTTGCTCACAGGTAAAAACACTTTAATTGAAAGAACTCTACATTTTATGCTTGTCAGGTTTGCTAACATCATTACCATATCTCTGACCAGAATAAGTTAATACACAACCATGGCAGTTTTGAATCTTTCAACAACTTTGATTTTTGGTTGCCAATGGTTCATTGGCCTTGGATACTTGTTTGTTTCATAATAAGCTTACTTTGGGACAGCTACCTCACGAATGGAAGGGTTAGCGACCATACAGCTATTTCAAAAAACGTTGATACTGAATACTGCATTCTAAATAGTGTATTCCAAGACCGAAATGCATTTTGGGACTCGTGTAATATTGTCTAAAGTAATATTAATAATAATATTTTATGTTATTTTTAGTGTATTCCGTCAGAAACAATATACTAGCTCCATATGGCGGACAAATCGCTGTATATTTACTTTTTATTTCAAAATAACGAGACCCACAATGCCCTTTGGTCTTGGAATACACTATTCAGTATGCAGTATTCAATTTTCAGCATTTTTTGAAATAGCTGTATAAACACTGTTGAGTGTTGTCTGTTGGTCTCTTCGTTTTTTTTTGCTGCTGACAACTCCCTCACGAATGGTGGGGTTAGCGACCATATACTGGAAACACTGTTTTTCTGTAGTGTTACTTTATTACTAGCTATTCACTCACAGACTCCTAGAGCGACCTAGCTTCACGTCGGGTTGTTGTATCGCCGCTTAAAGATGAGGCAGCATTTGGAGCTGCATCGACATTTTTACTTAGGCCAGGATCTTAAGATGGGGCAGTGTTTGGAGCTGCATGGACATTTTTACTTAGGCCAGGATCTTAAGATGGGGCAGTGTTTGGAGCTGCATGGACATTTTTACTTAGGCCAGGATCTTAAGATGGGGCAGTGTTTGGAGCTGCATGGACATTTTTACTTAGGCCAGGATCTTAAGATGGGGCAGTGTTTGGAGCTGCATGGACATTTTTACTTAGGCCAGGATCTTAAGATGGGGCAGCGTTTGGAGCTGCATGGACATTTTTACTTTAAGGCCAGGATCTTAAGATGGGGCAGCGTTTGGAGCTGCATGGACATTTTTACTTAGGCCAGGATCTTAAGATGGGGCAGCGTTTGGAGCTGCTTTGGAGCTGCATGGACATTTTTTACTTAGGCCAGGATCTTAAGATGGGGCAGCGTTTGGAGCTGCATGGACATTTTTACTTAGGCCAGGATCTTAAGATGGGGCAGCGTTTGGAGCTGCATGGACATTTTTACTTAGGCCCAGGATCTTAAGATGGGGCAGCGTTTGGAGCTGCATGGACATTTTTACTTAGGCCAGGATCTTAAGATGGGGCAGCGTTTGGAGCTGCATGGACATTTTTACTTAGGCCAGGATCTTAAGATGGGGCAGCGTTTGGAGCTGCATGGACATTTTTACTTAGGCCAGGATCTTAAGATGGGGCAGCGTTTGGAGCTGCATGGACATTTTTACTTAGGCCAGGATCTTAAGATGGGGCAGCGTTTGGAGCTGCATGGACATTTTTACTTAGGCCAGGATCTTAAGATGGGGCAGCGTTTGGAGCTGCATGGACATTTTTACTTAGGCCAGGATCTTTAGATGGGGCAGCGTTTGGAGCTGCATGGACATTTTTACTTAGGCCAGGATCTTAAGATGGGGCAGCGTTTGGAGCTGCATGGACATTTTTACTTAGGCCAGGATCTTAAGATGGGGCAGCGTTTGGAGCTGCATGGACATTTTTACTTAGGCCAGGATCTTAAGATGGGGCAGCGTTTGGAGCTGCATGGACATTTTTACTTAGGCCAGGATCTTAAGATGGGGCAGCGTTTGGAGCTGCATGGACATTTTTACTTAGGCCAGGATCTTAAGATGGGGCAGCGTTTGGAGCTGCATGGACATTTTTACTTAGGCCAGGATCTTAAGATGGGGCAGCGTTTGGAGCTGCATGGACATTTTTACTTAGGCCAGGATCTTAAGATGGGGCAGCGTTTGGAGCTGCATGGACATTTTTACTTAGGCCAGGATCTTAAGATGGGGCAGCATTTGGAGCTGCATGGACATTTTTACTTAGGCCAGGATCTTGAGATGGGGCAGCGTTTGGAGCTGCATGGACATTTTTACTTAGGCCAGGATCTAAGATGGGGCAGCGTTTGCAGCTGCGGCAACATTTTGAATTGGGCCAGGATGTAGATCGATTGTTGAGTTGATTGAAATACTGTATATAAAGGTGCCTATATCAGTCAAAGAAGAGTCGTTCACAATGATGGAATGTAAACATCGCTTAGTAGAAATAACCTGGCCACAGTTTGTCGTTGGCCAAAAAATAAATAACTATGCACGCTTATACCTTCACCAATCCTGTTTGAATCGTTGTAAGCCTACGTGTCGACTCATTTTCACTCTCATGTTGTTGTTTTATTCGGTTTCTTCCAAACTCGTGAAACACTCGTGATAGTAATAAATATATCATCACTCAGCAGGCTAGTAGTTTTAGTTTCGGTTTCCATGTTGAGTTGAGTCAGTCCGACTCACCAGGATAAGTTTTACTATTTTCAAACTTTACAGCTTCATTTCAAAGAAATCAATCCCTTACGGTGTTTACGAAGAGATTTCATGTAGAATATCGAACTTTGAGAGTTGTAATCGTTAGAATTGAATAGGTTGAATGCAAAAATCGATCTATTTTACTGAACCTTGAACTTGAACAGGTTTTCTTGTTTGAATTTGATTCAGCAGATTTCTTATTTACATAAATGGCGGGAAGTCACTTGGCCTAAATTTCAAAAAAGACATTAAACAGAAAAAAATGCCATATAATAATTTTGCTTGGTCTGTACAGAGAAATATCAGACCTCGGACTTTGCTCAGTGCTCGTTACCATGCGAACAGAGGTTCTTCTTTTCTACTCCGCTAAAAGAGCTCGTTAAATTGGGTAGAAAAGCGGGTAGAAAAGAACCTCGCAGGGTAGTCGGCCGTACATTCAAGACCTTGGTCTGATTTTTCTCTGTACAGGCTTCGTGCTCGCTCGGTTAATTAACAGTTAGTATTACCTACAATGTCAGTTCCCTTAGTAGTATAAATATCATGTCTACCCGCCACTTATACATGCAATTAAGTATTTTATAGCGCAATTTCTAATGAGTCTAAAAGTGTTCATTTATCTCTTTGTAGGTATTCATTACATGTCATTATAGATGAGATCTACTTGTTGTCAATATTCAAGAAGGAACACACTATGAAAAGCATGTTAAGTTTTACCAAGTAAGTATGATATGCAGTGTTTTGACATTCTCCAAGGAAGATGTGTTTGTCTGCTAAGGAATTGCAATTAAGTATTTGTTTAGAGATTGCATTGTAAGTTGTTTCTTCTGATACATGTATTTCAATTCAACAGAGCTTTATGGCAGAAAGAAGTGTAGTAATAATAATATAGTAAAATAGAGTGGTTTTCATTAACCCGTGAAACAAAGTGTACTAATTAGAGGTGTAATAGTCAGATAAACACAATAGAAAACAAAAGAATTAGAGTGAAGTAGTGCTAAATACGCTAAAGTGTATTTCACGGGTTTATGAAAACCACTCTAACCCGACACTTCAATAAAGCTTATCTATCTATCTCTATCGTAGTGTAGTGCATCGAAAATTAAGACGTGCATGAAATAAGCGTGTACATGATAGTACAAGCTGAGCGTTATATAGGACCTACAATGTATTGATAATAATATCCAAATCGGTGTACAAAATAAAGATAAAAATCAATCAAATCTATAAACCTTTCTACACCATGAAGCGTATATATGTGTGAGAAACTTGTGTTGTGTGAAAACAGGCGGAAAGTGCAAGCACATGAAAAGTAACAACGTTTGATATTTTTTTATGCTTGTGTCACTAGTGATAATAATGCTTCTTATTTCCCTTCCTTTGCCTTCACTTTCTCTTTCCTAGGTTGCCACTAATTTTTTTTTTTTCCAGTTTGCCTGATAAACAGTATGTTCATGTTATTTGGGGTTTTAGTAAGGTAGGTGAATAGTGTTACATTGAGTGCAGTTTGCCTGATAAACAGTATGTTCATGTTATTTGGGGTTTTAGTAAGGTAGGTGAAAAGGCTGTCTACAGCGGGTGGACAAAAAATAGAAAATATTTTCTCACCCTGATGATGGACGTTTAGTGCAAAAGCTAGGTAATAAATTATAATGTATGGTTGAGGAAGCATTATCATTAACTATGAATACCACACCAACCTACAAACCTCTACTAGAACTTAGCTATTCATTCTAACATTCAGAGTTGGTTACAGTTCAATACAAAATCATCCCAATATTGTATCAAGTATTGATTGACTATGATGTGGCATTGGTTAAACCATGGTAAACTAAGAACGTTTGTAGTAGAGGGAACCATGCAACTGATCATTGTTGACCATGTTTAAAGTGCCTATGAAACGAAAAAACAGACACCGTTTTTATTTGCTACTACGATAGTTTAGTATTTGCATGCTTGCATGGCGTTAATAAAAAGTGAATTGAGCTTCAGGAACAATTTTTATTTCGCGCTCGAAGTTGGGCATTTTGGGTTTCAAAGTGCGACAATTCCCGCTCGGTCAAGCTATAGAAATGTGACGTCATTAGTTGTGCAAACAAAGGAATGCACAACTAATGACGTCACTGAACCATTGTTATGGGCCCAGTCTCTTGTCCCACATTTTGGTTGGAAATGATAATTTTCGAACCGCGAAAAGAAAATGTTTGCACACTCAAAGTCGACTTTTAAATACAGCAAATGTTCAGAGAAAGACCAAACAACAATAATATACAATAAAACAAGGATCGACATTTTCGTTTCATAGGCACTTTAATAATAATAATGATCATTTATTAATTTCTATTGCGCACTTTTCATAAAATGATCAAGTGCGCATTGATAGCATTACAGTGGGATGCTCTGAGGTCTGCCCTGTGTCTATTGTTAGAAACTTAGGCTCATGGTTTGACTCACAGTTAACCATGTCATCTCATATAAGTAAGCTATGTGGCGCTGCATTTTATCACCTGCATGATATCAGGCGCATTCGCAAGTTCTTATCTTTAGACGCTGCACAGGCCCTTGTTCATGCTTTCATTACGTCGCGCATTGTTTATAGTTTGTTGTATGGGCTGCCAGCCTGCAATCAATTGAATAAGATCCAGCGCGTATGAAATACTTCTGCCAGGCTTATTTGTAACGCTCCTAGTTACTGGAATGTGGCGCCACTCCTGCTCAACTTGCATTAATTGGCTTCCTGTCAGGTTTCGCAGTAATTCATGCATGGTCTTGCACCTGATTATATTAGCCAGTTAATTCAAACCAAGTCGTCAAGGTACAGTTGACGATCCTCTGATAGTTTGCAGCTTGCTCTGCCTACAATAAGAACAAGGGCCACTCTTGGTGATATGGCATTTGCTGTTGGCGCGCCAAAACTGTGGAACTCGTTACCGAATGAACTTCGTGCCATCAACAATGTAGATACTTTTAAACGTTGTTTAAAGACTTATCTTTTCAGACAAACCTATGATTAGTCTTTTATTTTGTGTACATTTTTTAATCTAAATTCAAATTTCAAGGATGTTTAGTTCTTCAGTTTGTATAAATCTGAAACAATGTAGGCGATTGAATGATCATCGTCTTCGTATCTTTAGCCATCAAAATTTCACATCTGAATCAGTTAATTCTCGTTCAAAACTCTTTCATCTTTTGAGAGAGGAAAATTGCTTTTCTGTTCTTTGATCATTCTTGCATCTCCAAACACACCAAATCGAAGAATCGTTGTCGGGTTCAAAATCATAGAACATAGAAGCTGAGACCGAAATAGTTTATGGGAAATATGTTCAAGAAAGACTATAATTCCCAAAAAGGTGTGGTGTACATGATTGAATATGTAAGGATTGTGAGTTTGTTTATCATGGTCAAACAGAAAGATCAATGACTTATAGATTAGCAGAACTCAGGAGGGCTGTTTGCAACAACGCGCCAGCTTCAAAGGTAGCAGAGCACGCAAGCGCAACTGGTCAGCAGCTGAATTTCAAAGAAACAAGGATCGTCGAGACAGAAAAGTACTACCACCAAAGACTATTTCTGGAATCCAGGCATTCCATAAAATACCTAAAGTCAAAGAATGACTATATGTCAGGATTCCAGAAATATATAGAACTCTCGTAGATCGGTCTAGCACCAGCGTACGCTAGTAGGTTTAAAATAGCAAACGCATTACAACAAGATTGTTACACTGAAGAAGATCCGAGGAAGGATCGAAACGTTTGTAGTTTTAATAACAAATAGATAAGCCAGAGACAAGTAATACTTATAATGCATCCTGGCTGCAATTACAAGATTTTTAATGCTATATATTATGTTTGTAGGACTTTGGTATTTCTGGGTTTCGTTGTGGTGTTCTTCATACTTGGAATAAAGAAGTTCTCAATGCTTTACGTTGGGTGGCTTATTTTCAATCAGTTCCTACTTCTACTCAGGTTTGTGGAAAACTATTGATTCGTCATATTGATATTATGCAGATATATATTAGTAGAATAGTTTCTATATTTATCCATTATTTATGTACTGTTTCAAAGCCGAGAATGAGGACTAGACGGGGTTTCGCCGAGGACTGGAAACCCCGTCTATTCCGAATTCGAGGCTTTGGAACGACTTCTCATACTCATTAATTATTACATGCAATGGTCTAAAGGCAATACATAAAGAGTTACAAGATTTTATCCCGGAATGCAAGAATTCTAGTCTTTGCATATGCTCTGCTCATGCGCAGAGTCGAGGACATCGTATCCCACATGTGTTGGACTCTTGAGTAGCATGGAGTAGAGCCTGCTTTCAGATTAAAGCGAATTCGGACAGTTGTATTGACTCTACTCTGTTCAAGGTCCCGATGATTGTTATAAGAGGGATAAGAACTCATGTACAGTCATGAGAGACGATTAGTTCTAATCGTCCCTCGTGATAAGTACTGGGGCGAGTACCAGTTACTGGAAAAATTTCCAGTTACTCTTGCCAGTACTTTCCCTATAGTTTCAAAGTACATCACGTGGTATTATTCTGCGTATTTGATTGGCTGGTTACCTCATGAATAATTAATGAGTATGAGAAATAGTTTTCAATGACTTTGGATATACGACAGGTCCTATATGTTTTATTATTTTATAACCGGTTTATTATCATGTTATTTTACTCATCCACTCATTAGAACGGTTTCATGTAACTCGCTTTTAGCATGCTAATAAATGAGTAGATGAGTAAAATAACATGTTTTAATGAGGTGTGTGGTACAGGGAGATGAATTAGCTGTGTCATTGAAGCGTGACTAAATGCTTGAAAGTGCCGACAACCAAAAAACAGAGAATAAAACACTAAACATTTCTATTTACTTCAATAATGTGAGACAGAGTAATCAAAACACGCCCACACACATCACCAGCATGTTAGGCCCCGTCCACACTCTCCGTTTTCTTTTGAAAATGCATACATTTTTATGCGTTTTTACCGCGAGCGTCCACACTAAAACGATCGAAAACGGAGGTGTTTATCTACGAGAAAACGCTTTCCAAAGCGGAGACTTTTGAAAACGCAGGTCTATCGTTTTAGTGTGGACGGCAAAAACGTTAGCTTTTCAGAAACTCTACGCCACAACTCAGCCCCAGTTTCCCACGGAAATAGCCGATAGTATCGCTGGCGCTACTGGAGCATGCGTATTGAACAGAAAAAACGTCAGAGCAGAGCCTGGTGACGAAAACGCAGGATCGTCGTTTTCGTCCCCTGGTGTGGACGGTCGAAAACGATGTGAAAACGCTAGTGTCGGGACACATAGCTTTTTATCCGTTTTCGGTCAAACGAAAACGGAGGTTTTCAAAACGGATTAGTGTGGACGGGGCTTTATTCATCTGGTTCCGGTTGCACCGGCGAAAGGTGAACAGCGCTATCCACCGGATAATTCTTATCCAACGGATAAAATTGATGCAGTTATCCTATAAATGTTATCCGTTGGATAGGACTTATCCAACATTAGTAGAGGTAATCATACGGTTTCGAGTTCAATTTGGAAATAATTTGCACGAGTGTGTTTTTCAAAGAGTATCAGAAGTATTTTAAAATAATATTCATTTCAACTGCACTGCTCTAAGCCAATCAGAATCGAGTATTTTTGTCATGTATATTATTAGCATGATAAACGTGGCCGGTTACT